>OY282559.1:40320552-40435133 GCA_958295665.1 Tipula vernalis
CCCTTAGTACCGTACGACATCGAAAAGTGGCCAAATATTTGTGTAGATTTTTTGAACGTAACATATTGTCTGCAGGCTTATATAATATAATAAAAGCTTTCTTTAAAGCACCAAATTAAAAAAATTAATACAGAATTGTATATTCAAATTCAAAAATAAGAATTTTACATCATGCATTAACTATTTATGATTTGCCATTTTAAATTATTTGAAGCTTTTCGAAGCTTTTAAAATGATTTTAAACTACTTAACAATAATATTTAAGAACTATTTAATTAATTTAAACTTAACTATTTCGAATAGGAAATATTCATATTCGACAAATGTCAACGGCGATGTCTTTATTCAAGGCGATGAAAGTTAAATGTCTAGAGAAACCTATGCTGGGTTCGTTTAATTATTACATTATAAGTGAGATCAGCTGTTTATACATATAAATCTGTCTTATGAAATTCACTATAGAGTTGATGGTAAATACAAGTGTACTTCTAATGTGTTGCGGCAGACCATCTTCTCTACGGTGGAACTACACTCGCCAACAAAAACCCAAATTTTCCTCTTAAAGGAAGCACAACATTAAAATCCATTTCTCTTGATTTTGTATTCTACAGATGATGGACATTTTTTTAGTTTTAAGTAACAAATTTCAGTCTCTTTCATAAAGTATAAATAAAGCATAAATTCAATTTACAAACAATTGTATACCCTGCTGCTAGCAAAAAAAAATTAAATTACTCTAGAAATTCTATAAATTATTGTGCACAATTGATAACAATTTATTTGTTTCTAGGTACACAAAAAAATAAAAAAATGACCGTGGCGAAGACTTTGTCTTTTGGCTCAGACCATCTAGAAAAAACTAGAAAATTAAATAACAGAAATACCTTTTCATCTTTAAAATAGTAGAATAGAAAAAAAACAAAAAACAAAAGACATGGACAAAAAAGTTTTAAAATTGTTATCCTGATATTTTTTACTGCTCCATACTAGAAAATTTCTATATTTTTATGTAACACGAAAAAAAAGCTCGATAAAAGCTTTTCTTTCTATTATTACAATAAACAACTTTTATTAATATTATTAAAGTGAAATATTTCCATTATACTACATGGTATGTTGGTGTTGCTGTTTTTATAGTTTTATATTATATATCAATAATAATTTATGTATCCCTCTCTCTCTCTATCTCTATCTATGTAGTTTTCTATACATTCTTATCTAACTTAATAATCTACTGACTATTTCCTATTTCCTTCCTTCCTGCAAATGGAAAACTCAACACAAATAACTAAAAAAAAACAAAATGTGTTTCTTCCTCACACCAATAAAGTTCATTCGTATATAAAGTCTAAAGTTTGTTTGAATTAAATCCGATTTTTTTTTTTTTTTTTTTTGGCAAGGTGTAGGTAATTTTAAGTCTATTTGGAAAAAGTATGTGAAAAGTTTCATTAATGAGGATTTAATGGATGAGTTAACATGCAGACTGGTTTTTATGTGTGTGTGTGCGGGAATTAGTTTATCGATTGATTTAATCTCTTAATTAATACCGAATGTGTATAGACAAAAAACAAAAAACCTAAAAAAGGTTATGGTGGGTATTCCCAGATGTAGCTAACTAATTTACACATAAAATTTTTTTCCAAATTTTAGGATTGAAATTCAACCTGCCTATATTTCACAGTTTTTTTTTCCTGAATGGCAATCGGAATCGGAGAGGCGAAGTAGAAACTTGAGATTTTGCTCGAACTATCGTTGAATTGAAGTTGAGTTGTGGTTGGGTAAACTCGAGTTAGGTGTTCTTTTAGGCAACTATTTGTTGGTTGTGTTGAAGACTAGATTGAGTTCATTTTAATTGAGTTTATTTGGGGATTCATTTTTTGACACGGTGTTGATTTAGAAATTGAGTTGAGGTAAAATAGGGAATTAGGTTGTTCAGTTAGAATTGGAAATTTCAGGTTAGATTAAGTTGATATTAGCTGAGCTGCTAATGAGCTCAAATCAATATTTAGGAATACTAGTTTAGGAATACTAATGCTGTCATCAATCGAATCGGTTCTGTACTAAACCCAAACTTCTCCAAGAAGCTATATGTGAGGTAATTTTTCGAATTATTTTAAAGTTGATCAAGCAACTTTTTGCACATAAATTTAAAATTTGGTTGTATAATAAGCTTTAATTATATAAATAATTAATTTGTGACTTTTGCAAAATTTTGCGCTGTGTGCACTGTAGATTGTAGAAATCTCGTTGCTTTTGAGAATACCATGTCTACGTCGTTTCGTGAAAACTAGCTAAGTAAATTTAATTTCCATAATTCAAAAATTATTTTAGGGATAAGTCGCCATCTAAACTCTTCCAAAATATTTGATAGGACTACTAAAAGCTACGTTAGTTTTTCTATTGTTGTGTGCAATGTAACCGGCGGATTTACCAAAAGCTTATAAGCAATTCATAAAACTAAGGACACCGTTAATGAATACTATCATCAATAGAGTCGATTATGTGCTGAATGCAAATTACCCTAAAAAGCTTTGTGTGATAATTTGTTAATTTGTTGAAATTAAAATGATTTCAGACAAATTCTAGATAAAAGTCTCTAGACCAGCTGAATCGCCCCAATTGCGACCCATTCAAGAAGTAAATCCACATTTTAGGTTCTTATTCTAAGTATATGCTAAATAACAAATTAGAATTTTATTATAGTTAGACAATCCAGAGTTGGCAGAGTCAACTAGCATGAATCAGTTATTTGGAGGCTTGAAAACCAATATTTGGTACTTCAAACTGAATATCTAGAATTTTGAGGTGAACTTAATTACCCGGATTGGTAGAACAATAGGCCGAAAATCATACAGAGAAAATTTTGAACCTTATAGACGGGGATGCCCCTAAATGTTTTCTCAAGCTGCACAAAATTAAGTGAAGGCATATTGTGCAAGTGCTTCCAATAGGTACCTGTTGAATTTATTCATCTTTATTTATAAAGGTTTAAGCTTATTTTGAAACCATCACGTTATTGTTATTTGTGAGGCTGAGCAATGACATTTGTTTCGTATTTTGGCCAAACATTTAGTAAAAATAATGCTGGAATGTAACGGTGCATTATCGTGGTAAAAAATCTATGAATTGTTTGCCCAAAAATCCGGCCGTTTACGAAGAATTGCTTCACGTAGACGCTTTGAAAAGTATGCTTTATTAACTGTTTAACCTTCTGGAACGAATTCATGATAAACCACACCACGAAAAAATTTAGTTTTTCCGCCACTAGTCGAGCGGCAACGATTTTCATACCTAAAACATCATTGAAAATATGTTGAGTCGATTCATAAGAGATGTTAGCACAATTTTTTTTCACTTTTTCGATGTTATCGTCGTTAACAGAAGTGGAAGGACATGAGGCAAGTTTTCGGCGACCTCACTTATACCACTCAAATACTTCTGTTCTCGATAGAGTAGACTCCCCAAAATACTTCTGCAACATTTTCAATGATTCCGTAGCCGTAATCCTATTGGAAACACAAAATTTAAAGCAAACTCGTTGTTCAATTTTTTCTCCCATAATAAAAATCGCCAAACAAACTTTTTGCGTCGTAAACAAATGGCTGCCAAAATCACATTAATGGACGTTTCCTGCTCAACCGGAACACGAATCTCAAAGAAGGTTGTACCAACCTAGAAAAAGAAATTTTAACTGATTCGGTTTACGCGCGCGGTTTAAATGGACCTGTCCGGGTCAAATTTGTTCAGATAGTACACTTGAAGGGAGACACGGCCCTCTACATTCAAAATCAAATTGTTTCCTATAGTTTTACCACAGCAATGTAAAAACGAAATTCTAAATTTAAAATTAAGCCTCCCTTTTCCCCTTTCCGAATCGAATTTAAAGTCTACATATTTAGCAAAGCATCTAACAATCGACCTGCCTTCAAAGTAGGGCCAGATCTTCAGTTTTTGCAAAAAATGTTGCTTGGGTTGCTCCGAAATGTGAAGACTTTTAGAATTTTTTGACCACTCATTCCTTTTGATCCTGCAATTTAGGGAAGCCTAAAAAATGAGGATAACCCAGGTATTTCGTTTTTATTATACACTTACAATTTATTGATTTTACGCATTTTGAAACCAAGATATTTCGCATCCGCCGACAGATTTGCTCAATTATTCGAATGTCCATTAAAATGAAGAGAATGCTACAAAGATCAAAAGAAATGGTTACTATTTAAAGAAATGGAATACATTTAAACTTTGCCTCTCTATTAACGCCGGCATCAGATTCAGACAAAATATCAGATCCATCTCGTTATGGACCGGAATCAAATTAGCCGATCCTCAAGTTAACAAAAGAAACAACTAAGCTTTTCTAGTAGGTGCTGACTATTTCTTTAGTCTTATCAAAGTTTGCCTGTAATTGAACTTATTCTGCAAGACCCCGCATTCAGCTCATCATCAAATAGTTTCCATGTCAACCCAGTGAAATATTGAAATGGAAATTGTCAACATTTTGACCAAAGTTTAAGAGGATTCTATGATTTCAATCTATCGACTGTGAACGAAAGTATTTTTCAGCAGAGGAGTCTGTTTGCAAAAAATGTTTTCCAACTAAATTTCCAAAATAACTCAGGATTTTGATTCATGCTCAAACTTGCTTTTGAGGAGCCTGCCATTCAATTAGGCAACTCTTGACAGTACAAACTTTTCGAGGTATGGAACGCCGCTTTATTCGTGATTCAATTTTCGCAAGGGTGTACCATGAATTCATTACCGAGTATTAGCAACTTGTTGACATGGTTAAGATTTCTCTACCGAAGCCTTTGGAAAACGATTTTTATGTACCATACCAGAGCATAATTAAAAGTCGATTCGATGGCTTAAAATTCCCGTGAAGGATTGCCTTGCGGTTGGGTCAACCGTTCAACTTAGCGTTTTCTGTCGTTGTGGTAAGATAAACCCGACCGCCGGCCCCCGCTCCCCCCAATAAAAATCCCTAAATCGATCCCTTATTCAACTCCAACTCGATTACCAACTCAACTCCCTCAAGGCCCTCTCTCCCCCCAAATATCAACCGTTCAATCAACCTTAACTCAACTGAACAATTCAACTTCAACTTAACCTGCCGCTTAGCCCTAAAATCAAACTCAACCACAACCCTACCTGCAAATGACACTCAGCCCAACACCGTACTCGAACCTCAAACTAGCATATATAAAAAATTTAACTACTCAATAATTCCTAATCGAATTCCAACTTAACTACAATTGAACTCCAAATCAATTTTAAATTGACCACCGACTCAACCTGCACTCAACTTCAATCTCAATTCCAAACTCAACGCCAAACTCAATCATCTAATCAGTTTGTATAAAGAATTGCTAAATCTGGGTTCTGGGTGAATTCGTATGGCAGGTGCTCGACACTCTTAACGTTCAAGTTCCAATACCATTCCAATACAAAAACAAATCCAAAAAAAAACAAACGGATAAGCCGTTCTTGAGATACCGTGGGTGCAGAGAGATATCCAAATATCCAAACTCAGATTTTTTAAAACGGGATCCCAGGATCCTTTTTTGTCCATTTTTACCTCAAACAGTAATTATCGATTAAGACATTTTTTTTATGCTGTAACGGCATAGGAATAATATATGGCAGCAAAACCTCGGTTTAAGAGGCTGAGCTCTTAATGTAGAAAATTTGAATATCTGTTACAGAAGTTTATCCATCAATAGTATTGTTAAGTCAAATTCAAGCCTATTAGGAAGAAAATTGGCTATTTCTTAACCGATGCCAATGATATTATATTTTAGATAAAGTTCTCTAATATGGCAACTGGGGAATGAACGTATTTCGTATATTTACCGATTATGATGAAATTCGATTTGCATGATGGAAATTGGTTTCTAAAATAATATTTAGAAGAAGTTCTGTACTATATGGCCAATTAAGAAAAACTCATTTGTTCTCGCGACTTCATTTGGTATTTATCAAATTTCATCACAATTCTTCGTCGTTTCTTCCTAATCGGATGTTTCAATGGGTCAGTTTGTGAGTAATCGTGTATCTTTTTTCGGGTTTCAGCGGCAAAGTGGTTACAGTCAGAGAGTCAAAAATTAACCAGTTGATAGAGTGGCCCAAAACAATACCGTTAACCGCTCCAACAGGAAAAAGCCACATTTATTATTTCTGCTTTTCAACTTCCATAAGTAATTCAATGAATACAATTTTTCAAGATCTTAAGCTCATAATCATCGATGAATACATTGTATTTGAAGAAGCCCATTGCGTGATATATTTCCCAAAGACAAAAAGTTTAGAGGAATTATTTTTTTGAAGGTTCATTTCTTCATGCACCGATTTGAAACAGTTTTACTATTCAGAAACTGACAACAACAATGAGATAATGAAACATAGAACATTTCCAACGCTACCACAAGACGTTACACAATTGGCTGATTTATATTTTTTCACTCAAAGTAGATATGGATCAACAAAATATAATAGTTTTACAATCACCGAATGGACAACATGCAATGGGCAGAGCATCAGACAGTGTAAGTGGCGAAGGAAGCAATCTGCAAGCCAGATCGATTTTTTTTGAAGAATAGATGGAATTTAAAGAGCTTCGCTCTGGAGCTCAGCTAACGGAACAACATCATCAACCAATAAAAAACTTTGAAATTAATCCGTCTTGAAACCCATTAGACCTGTTTTCCGTGGTTATCAAATAGGGCATCCAATACCGGTATACCGGAAACCGAAATACCGGTATACCGGACTATTTTTCAGTACCGGTATTGAGCGATCAATACCGGTATTTCGACATTTAAATTTTTATTGATTATTCGCCCAGTATTCATTGAATTGTAATTACAGTAAGAAATCTTATAGGAATCGTATAAAGTCAAATTTTTTATAATCTTGAAAATTTATAAACAAACCAAAGTTGAGGAAGAGTAATACCTTAGACAGACTGTGGTTCAATAATTCCGATTTAGCTAAACTAGTTTAAGTTTCTATGCGAAAATAAAGGAATTAGCTAAATCGAGGTTGACACACTGCAGCTAATCTCGAAAAATTCACTAAATCGGTTTTATTAAATCGCAGTGTCTAGGGTATAACGTAATGTATGTCTAGGATATAACGCAATGTATTAATTTGTATTTTGTGAGTGTTGGAACAATCTAACCGTATAGCTCATTCGTATGATTGCTGCTTCACTCTACAAAAATCAAAACTGAATGAAAACAACAAAAACGACGTTCGAATAATTTCGTTCCATTAATAAATAAAATTAGGAAGATTGTAATGTTGTTCCGGCGATCACTGACCGAAAATGTTGGTTTAAAATCTTACGTTAAACTGAATTCGGCAAAGAACTATCTGTAATCTTAGAAACAAAAACAAGATGAAATTGCTTACTTTTTAAGACGGAGCGGTTTTATAAATTAAGAAATTGCATCTTAAAAGCTCCGATCGAAGTCAAATCAACTATCAGGTTTACCAAAACGGGTGTTTCTAGAGTATAGAAACAATGGTTTCTAACAATGATTTTTCCAATCAAACTGGCAGTAGAAGCGTTATGTCCTGGCATTCGTGCTTTAACATTTGGGAGAAGGAGCATTAGCTGACCAAATGAAAACCTCTTTGGTCCAGACAATCATAGAAAGACGAACTTATCTTGCCTTTTGCAATATTTGCACAAAGGTAACCAAGTCCAAAGCATTTTTGGCTCGAACGTCAAATTTTATCGACTAATTAGAAACGAAATAGTTAATATAACTGTCCATCTTATACAGCGGCTTTTTACAACCCCAGCTCCAGATGAAGCTTCATAATAAACATAAGAAAGTGTTGTTGATAGTGAAGCCTCAAAGCGCCAAGGAAAATCTTTACCGATAAGATTGCAAGAAAGGCTTGATGTTGCAATAAACAATGAGGTTAACACGAAAATTGCACAAATAGTTAATCGAGGTTGATTATGTTTTTATGTATGTATATTATTTAAAACTATTATTTTTAATGCTTGATGTTTTTATAAATACAATACCGGTATAAATACCGCTATCTCGGTTTTGTTGTCAAGTAATACCGAAATACCGGTATTCATATTTTGGACAGAAATTGGATGCCCTATTATCAAATGCATATTTTCCGCTGAGGCGATGGCGATCCACTAGTGAAGGCTCGATCTATCAGAATGTAGTTGTACATCATCAAATTTGGAGATGTCGACCATTGTCTTCGGTTGCTTGCGTAAGAGTCTGTATCTGGTGAATTCTCTTAAATTCAAATGGCACAATTTCTTAATCATAGACAGCGAAATGATAATTGTGCAGTTTCTAAAATGCGCAATCTTTGAATTAGCACTGGACTTAATCAAGTGACATTATCTATTTAAATTCTGATGTCATACTATTTGCTGAACCAACCAACCTCCCTTATCACTTGCTAATATCTAGATCTGATCATTCTACAAAATGCGTAGAACATATACGTCAATCGTGTACAACCAATTTCGAAGTCCAAACTATTCCTTAAACAAAATGATTACTGGCATAAAGGCAGCATTAAACCATATTTAGAACAAGCTGTTATTCGCTTAACAATCGAAACTCCAGCCAGGGCCGATAACAATATTTTTTGGCGATGAAGAGCTGCAATCTTATCGAAACTTGTTCAAAATTTGTATCATCACGTTAAACAACTTCTTTGGTACACAGTTATGAGCACCTGCTCAAAATAATGTGCCATAAGTCATGTGTTAATATGTATAGTGGCAATGAACTTGCTTAGATGATCTAGAACTATCAATGCTGGTGTCTTCAACTAAGATCTTTTAACGATTGACGAAAATCGCATTAAATCAGACATGGGTCAACTCAACTTGTCCGTTGTTTCTAAATATGGAACGAAATGGACGCAGACTTTCCAATTGACCAATCAAATGTTTATGTTTATATACGATCTACCAGTATCTAAAAAGACCACAGTATTGAAATCTTTTCAATTTGGTTGGACCAAAACCACTTTTCTCGACGTTTTGAAAATCCCTGCGTCTAAAAAAGCAAAAAAAAAATGTCCGTCCGTCTGTCTGGACGATTGGATATCTGGATCCCTGGAGAGGGTCATGTATACCTAGCACATGAATTGGCCCAAAATACCTGGTCATAGAAATATTTAGCAATTTTTTATTCATGCTGGTTTAAATATTGAGTTGGGAATTGAATTTGCGGTTGATTTGAAAGTTAAATTAGGAGTTAATTTGTGGGTTGAGTTGAAGTTTAGTTGTGGTTGGATATACAAATATTTATGAATTTTTTGTATGCTGGTTTGATTATTGAATTGGGCATTAAATTTGGGGTTAATTTAAAGGTTCAGTTAGCGGTCAATTTGCAGGTTGAGTTGAAGTTGAGTTGGACTTGATTTGGAGTTGAGTTGGAGTTGAGTTGGAGTTGAGTTGGAGTTGAGTTGGAGTTGGATATAAAAATATTTACGAATTTTTTATATACATATGTATGTAGTATGCTGGTTTGATTATTGAATTGGGCATTGAATTTGGGGTTGACTTAATGTATAAGGTAGGGATCAATCTGCGGGTTTTGTTAAAGTTGAGTTGGAGTTGAGTTGGGGCTGGATAGGATATTGTAAGTTGTTGACCAATTTTTTAAATATGCTGATTTGACGAGTGAGTTTGGCGTAAAGTTTGCGGTTTAGCTGAGGGTTAAGTTGGATTCCGTTTGCGGGTTAAATTAATGGAGCAATCTATATAGGAAGACCTCAATATAACGGAAATTGACGGGACCAAAAGCGGTGTCCGTTAAACTGAGGATTTGAGATTTTTTTTTTTATCAAAATTTTGTTGGAATTCTATGAATGTACATGTACTCGAATCTTATCAGATTTTGATGAAATCCAGCATTTGCAATGGAAATGGGGTATTCAAATGATTTTTAGATGAAGTTCTGGAATGTGGCGAAGTAGGATGGAACTTAGCTATTGCTTAATTGATTTTAATGAAATTTGACATGTGCGTTTTAAATGGGAATCAAAAATGATTCTTGGTTAAAGTTATAGAATATGGCCAATGCTGACGAAACTTGGTTATTTCTTAACCGATTATGATGAAATTTGATGTGATTGATGAAAATGGGATTCTAAAATTATTTTTGGATAAAGTTCTGGAATATGGCCAATGGGGACGGAACCTGCCGATTTCTTAACCGATTATGATAAAATTTGATAAGTGCGATGGAAATTTGGTTCTAAACTGAGTTTTACATCTAAAAATCAATAGAGAGTTAAATTTCGAACACTTTATATTTTATCTAAAATTTTCTTTGTAATATACTTATATCATTGTATATTTAATTTTTTATTTATATAGAATTAAAATATGATTCTTTAAGCAAATAAGCAGTGTTATATATGACTTGCATGTTTTGTCGTAATAATACCTATAGGGAGGGCCGCCTTTTATTAAAATATTTCGTTTCTCTGACCGTTCAGTTTTTTTAAATATTCGTTGTGATATTGATGTCCGTCATTTCGATATAATTTTTTTTTTTGGCTGGGCTGTGTGCTGCCAGAAACGAATAGTTGAATTTAATCTCTACCAGCTCGATAAAAAAATATTTCTGGAGACGATACCTTATAATTAATAATTACTTCCTTAGGATTTAACAAATAAGAAATGTCAAAGTGAAGCGCCGCAGATATATACGTAGTTTCCCCTATTATAACAAAAAAAATATTTTCCAAAGTTAATTAGCTTACATTTATAACGGTTAATCAGCTTTGCTTTAGAATGAATAATATCCATTTATATACCAAACCATCGTAATTTTTCACATTCAAATAATTTCTAAATTATTAAATTTAATTTTAAATAAAAAATTTACAAACAAATTATTTTCTTCTGTCTACTTTCAGAACGAACAACATTATTTTTTAACAACTTATAACAAACAGCGCCAAACTAGCAAGAGTGAAATAAAAAATTTAAATTACACAATTTTTAGAAAAATAATTTTCTGTAAATTATAAGACTACAAAAAAATATTTTTTTGTATAATTTTCTATTTTAATTTTTGTGTTAAAGTTTTTTTCTTAATTTTAAATTCACAAAAAGCAAAAAAAAATACAAAAAATTAACAAGGAACAGACAAAAAAATTCTCTTTTAAGCTTTTTATGTTTTGTTTTTGTACCAGTGAGCTTTTTTTCTGTGTTTATTTTCTTTATCATTTAAATGTAGTTTGTTAAAATTACAAAAAAAAAAGTTTTTTGTATTTTCCAAAAAATTGTGTTTTTACAAAAATTAACTTTTTTGTTGTGCCCCATTTTACTGTAAAACGAAAATTAAATTAAGTAGAACATTTTTTTTTTGCTCTCAGATAAAAATTTAAATTTTTAACACAAATATTACAACAACAAAATAATTTAAGGAATATTAAAAAATAAAAAAAGTGTGGGAAATTTTTTTTTTTTGTGTTTGTTGGTTTTTGGGTATATCTACATATATATAGTTACATATAATATGTGTGCGAATGTGTGGTGAATCATTTTTTTTTTTTGTGCGGTTTATGGTGAATTAATAAAAATAAAAAAAAATTTAAAAAAAAAATCGTAGTGAATGTCTACCAAATTAAAAACGAGGTTTTCCTTTTTACGAAATACCTAAAAATAAAAAAAAAAATTGTATCTTAAATTTTGTAAAATACCCAAAAATCGAACGAACACGTGGGATCATAAAAATATCAAGGCTGTATCGAAAAAGGCCATGCGACGTAAAAAACCATTAGGTGGTTTTATATTATGTGGAATATTTGCGTGGACAATTATAATAAATTTATTACCCACATGTTTAGCAATACATTTAGAAGAAAGGATGCAAGTGGTGAAAAGGGTTTTAAAAGAAGTGCCTTTAATCGATGGGTAAGTAGCAACTTTTTTTTATTTTTTTTTAATTTAATGATGAATCTCTAACTGAATTTTTGGAGGTAAATGAGTTAAAACTCCTACAATAAATACTAGAAGACCCTGGAAATTTGTTTTAGATTTAATCGTAAATTCTTATATTCTTAAATTAGAATACTCGCAATAGTTTTTAAAATTTGATTTAATATTGAACTGAAGTTGGAGTGGCGGAACTGTTTCCTAAACTAAAAAAAAAAAAATTAAATAAAATTCTAAATCGAAGTCATCGGGGAGGGAACCTATTTCACAAGGTTGTTAGTCCTAATCACTATAATGGTGACTATATCACTCATTAAATTATAAAAATCAATGTATGCCTGGTTTTTCTAATAGTTAAAATATAGTAACTATGGTTACATCGATTATATAAGCCTTTGTATAATCGATTATATAAACATTTGTAAAATGTAGTAGCATAATTAAAATCGTGTAGGCTTAGCAAATTTGAAATTTGACAAAAGAAAATACAACAATTCTGTTTATATATGTCAGTTTCCAGTTATCGACTTCAATAAATCCAAAATGGATCGTTTCGGGAATAATTCTTTACAAATAATTGATGAAATGATCGAAAACAACAAGCCGGCAAATACAAAAAAAAACTCACGAATATGTTTTAAGACAATTTAATCAATTTTGTAATGTGCGAAAGTACCAGTTGGATGAAAATACAACCAACGAAGAACTCGCCCTAATTCTAAAAGATTGGGCTTTCAACATGCGGAAACAAGATGGCACGGAGTATAAGGAAGGAGTAGTTAAAACAATTTGGAATATTACCGCTAAAATGGTGCACCAGAAATATTTTACGCAATTTAAGCGAACCATTGACCCATTTAAAGATGTAGTGTTTCAAGCCGCGGTAAATGCGAAAAATTCGAAAAGAAGAGTACTTCAGGCTATTCCGACGAAACGAAAAATTAGCTTAACTGCGTTAGTGGCTGATGAAATCAGCAAAATTTTGGATACATTTGACGAAAACACGCCCTCCGGTCTGCAACGTAAATTTTATCAAATTGCTGCTGTGGAACTTGCTTGGCGTGGAGGTGAATCAGTTTCGTGCCTTTTAGACTATTTTACAGATGAAAAAGATAATTTCGGTAAAGAAACAGAACGTATCGAATATAACACGGTTTTCTCTAAAACCGCCCAAGGAGGAAATCAGCGAACAGCTGAAAGTAAATGGTTAACTACAAATGCAGAAAACATAAATCATTGCCCTGTCCGATTATATAGAAAAATGATGTCGAAACGGACCAAAAGCATTAAAACTAATCGTTTATTTCTTACTGTGAATAAAGACTGGAATAAATATCCGGATAGTTGCTGGTACAAAAATATTCCGCTCGGAGTAAACGAACTCAGTAAATGGACAAAACAAGGTGCAGCATCTATAGGAATAGACACAAAAAGAGTAAAAATAACCAACCACTCGAATAGGTCAACCGCTGTTAGCGAATTATCAAGTGCTGGCACAAGCGTTCAGGAAATAATAAAAATTACAGGCCACACCTCAGCTAATTCCATTCAACCATACCTTCAACTAAACGAAAAACATCACAACAGCATAATTTCAAATTTAAGGAAAGATACAACCTTAATTAAAGAAGAACCGCCTTCTTCCGTAGAAGAACCGTCTTCTTCCTTAAAAGAACCGTCTTCTTCCTTAAAGGAACCGTCTTCTCAACCGTCTAATGCAGCAACAAATATCTATAATAATTGTACATTTATTTATAATTATTAAAATTGTAACTTTTCTATTTAAATTTATTGTTTTCTTTATTCAAGATATAGTCTCCTGTATACAACACGACAATGGATAATTTTCTCTTATTTCGACGTATTGCCTTTGCAAAACACCACTCGACCTTCGGTCTCGTGGTGTTTCAGGCAATACGTCTCGTATAATCGAAAATTTTCGATCGTCTTGTGGTATAACATACGAAAATAATTCGTACTTTAAAAAGTCGATTTGGAGGATAAAGTTATTAACATTCCAGCCGAAAATAAAATAATTAGTGATTATTAACTGAAAGTAAACAGGACCATGGATTGCAATAAAAACTATTGTAAAAAATTTGGTCCAAAATTTTTTAATAAAATCAGCGTCTTGGTTTTATATCTGAAGATGAATCTTGGAAATCTTGGAAAATTCGATTTTCCAAAAATTGCAAAATTTGGAGATGGATTGATTTGATTTTATTTGTCAATGGCTATCGCTATAAAACACTTCAGGCTTCCCATGGGAAGCCTGGGAAAAATTTCATTCTCAAAAAATCATTCAAAACTTTGTAAGAAATGAGCCTTTTGAGTGTTATGTCTGGAAATGGATTTTTTTAATGTAATGAAGATATTCAGTTCAATTTCCCCATGGGAAATCTGGAAAAATTGGATTTTCCAAAAATCAAAGGAAAATTTGTATTAAATCAGCCAGTGTTACCTCTGGAGATGGATTGATTTGATTTAATTTGTCAATAGCTGCGCTGGCAAACACTTTAATTCAAGTTTCCCGTATGAAATCTGGGAAAATTCCACTATCCAAAAATCATTAAAAACTTTGAATAAAATCAGCCTCTAGAGTGTTAAAGCTGGATCTGGATTACAATTATTTAACTTGACAATAGCATTGTAGGAAAAAATTCAGTTAAATGTTCTTGTGAGAAAGCGGAATAAATTGGCCAACACGCTTCAAGGTTGCGATAATAGGAGTTACTTTACTTTTCATACCTGAAATATGACTTGTCTGTAATAATTAGGAATCATTATTTAACCCGAGATAGCATACATTTTCTACACGTTTTATCATGGTATTATTAAAGGCGATTCCATTTATTGGAATCGTCAGCTTACATTTTAAGTAAAACGTCATAAAATGTGATTTCAGAACAATCAGCCTAAATTTATTTACACATAACCAATTGTGTATCAAAGAAAGGTCATGTTCCATATCAATTTTTTGTTGATCGTACGATTTTGAGCTATACATTACAACCGCATCATCGGCAAATAATTGAAAGGTTCCCTTAAGTTTTAAATTTTGGATGTCATTAATGTAAACTAAAAATAATACAGGACCAAAAATAGAGCCCTGTGGAACACTACAACTTTATTATGATTTCATCAGGCTTATATCTGCCAATCTTTACTATTTGCTTTCTATCGACTAAATAATTTTGAGGTAACTTAACGGCGCTACTATTTATTCCGTAATGTTTAAGTTTCATTAGGAGCAATTCGTGATCAACTGCACAATTAAAAGCCTTCATGATACCTAGGAACAAGCAAGACGTTATATTCTTCTCTTCCATAGAAATGTAGATATTTTTCATTAAACTTAATATAGCTGAGAGAGTACTTGTTGATTTGCTAAAGCCGTATGGGTTTTTATGAATAATTTTGTAAGACTCCATATGCTCTAGGAGTCGGTTATAAATTACACTCTCAAATATTTTACTGAATACCGGTAAAACAGAGGTAGGTCTATAGTTACTTAAACAAGAAGGGTCACCAGATTTAAAAATTGGTGTGACCCTAGCATCTTTAAGGAAATTGGTGAATATGTATTCGTTTATACAAAAATTCAAAGTTTTGTAAGTAGAAAACATATGGAAATAGTCAATTCTTTAACTAATTTGGTTGGAACATTATCAACACCTTTCGCAGAAGTCGATTTCAAATTTGTAATTATTTCAGTATTCTCGTTTTTCTCCACCAAGGTGAGGTAACTAAGTTTAGAATATTGCATGTCTGGATTATTTAAATACCTGGAATTAATTGCAGGATTACCTAAATCAGCACCTTCATTTTCAAAATATTTATTTAATTCATTTACTTTTAACTGGAGATCCGAAACTGTATGACCATTTATTTTTAATTCATAAATCGTAGTCTTGCTCTTTTTTGATTCATTAATTTCTGTTTTAAACTATTTATTTAAAGACTAAAAACTGTCTGAAAAAAACGTATAACTCGAAAAAAATTTCGCCAGCTTATAAAATTGGTCACGTACTTTCATTATTTTTAATAGTTAGTCACTAAACTATATAGGTTTTTTTAGTGAGAAATTTATAATACCTGTAGAAAGCGTTAGTCATGTTTAATCAGGCATGGTTAATTAATGTTTTTGAGCTTGGTGTTATTGCGATTTTTATTTTTATTTGAGGTAGAAATTTTATCAAGAAATGATGTAAATATGTTGAAACCTGAATGAGGTGGCTTATATAAACATGCTAAATATGAATCTAGTTTGCGAGAAACACTTTTTAAACATTGAATTTCGTCACATGATTCCTCACTAGCGATAGTGAAATCCAAATTGAAATCCAGTTCTAGTTTTACGAACACTATGAAACGACTTACTATCTTTTAAATTCATGTATTGAAGTGCTAAAAAATGTTTCGGTAAGAACAACTACAACAACGGTTTAATTGAATGAGGACAACAGAAATTAGTGTTTGTGCAACCTATTCATTAACCTATTGATATTTATATAGAAAATATTCAAACTCATTACGTTTTCAGTCTGTTCCACAAAGTTCGCCCATTTCAAATAATGTTTGTTCATCCCTTTACACAACACATCACACATAATTAGAATGAAAATTCAATTTACGTTCTTTGTCATCCATCAATAGGTTTGTAAAGCTATTTGATTATAAAATTAAAATACCAATTAAATCAAAATATTTATTACTGTGATAGTATTAAGATAAAAAAAAAATTTGAAACATAAACAAAGTAAATAAATATTATGTCAATAAAATATGGTTGTTCTATTATTTTACCAGATTTGTGACATAATGCATCATCCGTATTATTATTATAAACATTACTATGGCGAAATCAGCAATATTTAATTCTGTTATTTTTTCTTAGCTGAGTTAGAGCTTTAATTAGCGAGTTATTTAGTGGAGTTAATCTATATCATGTACGAAAATCTGGCCATTTTTAACGTCGGAGTATAGTTGTTTAGTATACGTCGGCCCAGCAGATCGAATATGCTCCATTAATTTATTTTTGGATTGAACACTAATAAATTTAAAAAAAATTTGAGTATGTCTGCCTGTACCACTTCCTCCACTCCTTCCGATAACGATATTTTTGATGAAGGATTGCATAATTTCAGTTGAGTTGATATTACATATTTCACAAATTTTGGCTATGATGTAATTTTTACTATTTTCATCAACAGTTATTCATGTGATTAAAACATCTTGTTGCAATTGTTGTTGTTTTAATAAGTTAATTTCGGCAAGCATTCACGTCATTGATGTATTGGTATTTTCAGAGTCTTCTTCCAACTTTTTTACACGGGCATTAATTTTGCTGATTTCAATTTTAATTTGTGACACTGAATCTTCCAAGATTTATTTGGTGTCAGAATTATCCGCTTTTAAATCATTATGATTTTTTGTATTCAAATCACACAACTTTGCAATAGCTGACATGCTGTCGGAGTATGTTGAATTTGTTATTTTTAAAATGTTATCGAGACTCATTTTTAGGTTACAATATTCCTCAATTCTTCAATATTATAACTATTCCTCAATTTCACGAATATTATACCAAGTAACAAAATTATGTGCAGTTTATATAGCATTTTATGTATAATTGTATAAGTTAATTATTTTTAGGTAATTGTAAACACATAAATAAAGGAAACGTCACCACATCAGTTTTAGATTCCTAGAACTGAATATTTTCATTACATTAAAACAATCCTCCAGAAATCTGGGAAAATTCGATTTTTTCAAAAATCAATGAAAAATTTATATTGAATCAGCCTCTAGAGTGTTACGTCTGGAAATCTATCGCTGGAAAACATTTCACTTCAAGTTTTCCGAATGAAATCTTAGAAAATTCAATTTTTCAAAAACCGTCAAAAACTTTGTTTAAAATCATCATTTAGAGTGTTATGTCCGAAGATTAGATTACATTGATGTGACTTGACAATAGCTTTTGTAGGAAAAAATTCTGTTCAAGAGTCCTCTGGGAAATCTGGGAAAATTCGATTTTCCAAAAATCAAAGGTAAATTTGTTTTTAATCAACCTCTAGAGTGTTAAGTATGGAGATGGATTGATTTGATTTAATTTGACAACAGCTATCGCTATTAAATACTTCAAGTTTCCCGTATGAAATCAGGGAAAATTCCATTTTCCAAAAAATATTAAAAAGTTTGAATAAAATGAGCCTTTTAAGTGTTGTGTCGGGAAATGGATTGTTTGAATGTGACTGATCAATAGCTACTTCAGGAAAATATTAAATTCAATTTCCCCTTGGGAAATCTGGGATAGTTCGATTTTCCAAAAATCAATGGAAAATTTTTGTTAAATCAGCATCTATAGAGTGTAACGTCTGGAGATGGATTGATTTTATTTAATTTGTCAATAGCTTTCACTGAAAAACTCTTGAAGTTTCACGCATGAAATCTGGGAAAATTCCATTTTCCAAAAATCATTAAAACTGAACTTTTTGAATGTTATGTCTTGGAAATCTGGGAATATTCGATTTTCCAAAAATCAATGGAAAATTTCTGTTAAAGCAGCCTCTAGACTAGAGTGTTACGTCTGGAGATGGATGGATTTGATTTAATTTGCCAATAGCTATCGCTGAAAACACTTTATTTCAAGTGTATCGTATGAAACCTGGGAAAATTCCATTTTCCAAATATAATCAAAAACTTTGCATAAAAAGAGCGTTTTGAGTGTGGTGTCTGGGAATTGATTGTTTTATTGTATTGATAATATTCAGTTCAATTTCCCCGTGGGAAATCTGGCATAATTTGATTTTCCAAAAATCAATGGAAAATTTGTATAAAATCATCCTAGAGTTTTACATCTGGAGATGGATTGATTTGATTTAATTTTTCAATAGCTGTCGCTGGTAAATACTTCAATTTTCCCATACATGAAATCTGGGAAAATTCCATTTCCCAAAAATCATTGAAATATTTGTATAAATCGAGCCTTTTGGCTCGTCAAGCAGTTACATCGTTCATGATCATTCTTTTAACTATATGTTAATCATCGTTTCTCATCTTTTCACGACTATACAATTCGTCATCATCGCAATAACATCTTAAAGGTGGAAAATATATTGAAAATTGAAAAATTTATTTTCATCAAAATTGGAATTCGTCATCACAATAACATTTGTGATTAAGCATTGAAGTTTCCAGTCAACGTAAATTCTAATTTAAAATTTGTAGTCGTGTTTTAATTACCTTTTTCAATGTTTCGAAATTGCTAAGTAAAAAATTAATTTTATTTCATTTATTACTAAAATATATTACAATTATTAAATATTAGTTGTAAACGTCTTAGATTTCTAGTGGTAAAATATTCAATTTACTATAGTGTCTATTGCTATTATATAGAGGGTAAAATGCCGGACTCTAAAAATTCTAACGTACCTGAAATGGCTTTGAAATCCAAACAAGTGTCAGATTCTCTCTAACGTTATTTAAGTGCATTTAAAGGTCAATTGACTCAATTCACAAATAAGTTTCATCCCCTAATTCTCTAGGTGCTATTGTAGATTACAATTGATGTACGATAAATATCATCAAGTTCGGCTTATAACTTAAATCAATGATGACACAGCTTCAATTGATCAGGGTTCTTTTGAAAAGGCCTACGACTATGTCGAGAGCACTTTATTAAATAAATTGCATGAATTAAAAAAATTAGAAAGTCAACCGAAAGAATCAAATAATTTTGAATCGTGTGCTAATCGCACTCAAATAGAGCAAACTGTATACCTTCAATGATATTAAAGGCTCCTGAGGTTAAGTTGGCAACCTTTATTGGATTTGAAAGTGACTGGTTAGCATTTCCTGATGTATTTCGGGATCTAATTCGTAAACAAACAAACATCGAAACAACAGTAAAATTTGTTTTTTTAATATTGCATATTCATTTGGGCAAGGCACATAATTTAATTGAAAATCTTCCTGCTACTTCGGAAAATTATAAATTAGCCTGGAAAACACTATAGGTAATAGATACGATAGTAAAATAATTATTCAAAAGGCTCATAAGAAAGAGTTATATGACATCAAATTTCCCCAAACAATTCAACAAAATCTCTTCAAACTTTTATTGATAGTGTGGTTAAAAACAGACCACTTCCTCTAACTTCTTAATTGTCCATCATTTTCTGATTTCAAAATTAGTCCACAAATGCGATTTCAATTTAATTGCAATAATCAATTATGTATGAACTATTGATAAACATAAGGTTGGGTTATGTGTTAAACCACCCTGTAGTTAATGTTCGTTAAAAAAATAGTCTTATTCACTTTGGTAAAACGTACAAATCGCAAAAATTATCAAAAAATAAATATATTCCCAGGAATACCGTTCTGAGTTCAAATGAAATAAATCGTTCAAGTAGTTCTGATCGGAATACTTTGAACATTGGTGCAAAAACTGCTAAATCATCTATCGTACATCATGTGTCGCACGTTATTAGACAAAAAGTATTGTGAATTTATTAAAAATCAGAAAACATTCTTCCAACAAAATTATGTCTGGCATAGTCGGCTCAGAAACTATGATAATATCTAGGCTATGCTTGACTATATATTCCAGAGTTTTCTCAACATCATTAGAATTTTATGTGATACCAAAGAGAACAAATTCCCGACCGGCAAATCCAGTTAACGTGAATTTACTATTAATTCCTGCTGACATTCAGTTAGCTAATCCCTTTTTCCAGGTACCAAATAAAATGTATATTTTAATGTTGTTACCGGTCGAGTATTATCTTCCAGGAATACCAATAAAGCCCTCAATCTTAGCCATTGTATAATTAAAGATTTACAAACTGACAATCAGCGTTTTTGGGAATTAGTACGATTATAAAAAAATTCGTCATTGTCTTCCTTCTGGTAGCTATTGTGTGTCATTACCCGTAAATGATGGAATTAATGAGCTAGGATTTTCAAACTATTCCTCGCTTAATCAATTTTACGCCAACGAGAAAAAACTGATCCGTAAACCAGAAATTTATCATCAATATTGCGAATTCATGGCCGGGTATTCGTCAATGGGTCATATATGAAATTAGTTGAAGATCCAAGTGTGACTAGTAATTCTCATAGTAAAACGTATTACTTGCCGCATCATTTTGTAATTAGAGACAGCAGTACTACTACCAAGGTGCGAGTGGTATTTAATGGATCTTCAAAGTCGTCATCCAAACTATCCCTTAATGAGTGCTTAATGAATGGTCACACAGTGCAAGAGGATTTGTTGTCAATAATATTGAAATTTAGAAATCATATCGTTACCTTCACAGCCGATATTGCTAAAATGTATCGGCAAATTATGATTAATGGCGGCCAACAAGATTTACACCGAATCTGGTGTAAAATGCTTCAAATTATCCACAGTAATTAAATGTCGTGTTGTCCAGTTGACTATTTTTTCTCTAAACGGAGATTTATTGCTTTATTTATTATCAAAGTTCGTCAAAAATACTCATTTGGATTGGCATACTTTGGCGTCAAATTTATAAACTAACAATAATTAGCATTGGCTATTTTAATACGCGTTGGCACAGCAGTTACAGGTCCCTAGACCTGTCATTTAAGGTATTAAGAACAGAAATCGGAGCACAATTGCAGATTTTGGATTTTTATGGACTGATGTATATAGCAAGGTGATGTTCAATGGAATCAAGGAACCTAAATACTCGTTGGCATAAAAATTACAGGTCCTGAGGCCTATCATTAGGGTTATCAAGAACAGCAATCGGAGCACAATTGCAGATTTTGGATTTTTTTAGATCTGAATAGCATAGATCATAACAACATAACCATAGAAAATTCGATTTGTTAAACATAAATCAAAAGATTGATATTCCACTATAATTTCCTTTATTGTATAATATATATTGATATAGATGTTCAAGTTTCCAACTCTGGTAATGGTAATTTAAGGCGCTGTGAACTGTACGGCCACCTTTAAGCAAAATTGGTGTTATTCCTGTTGTGTCGAATGGTATTACCACTTGTCCAATACCTCTATTAAAATGTATCAACATATTTTAAAAGTCTATCATACTGGATCATCCTAGGCCGAAAATATTATTTGTGAATGCTGTCAACTGCTGGGGATTCAAATTTCGAATGCTAGTTTCTGCTTTATCTTCGTTCTCAAGTACGTTGAATTGTGTATGAATATTTCGAGTTTCCATTGGTTGAGGTAGACGAAACTAAGCACCCTCAGCATCATGTTGACACAGCACATTAAATTACATGTCGCTTTACTGTCATAATCTCACTAAAAACTTAAAGCCAAATCCAACTTGAATTTATTTCAAAGAACCCACAGCCTTGATGGGATTGCAGAAAAACACAAATTGATACAAAACCTTGCCCCATTTGTTATGACATTTGAAAAACTTATGCTTCATCTAAACATTTCTCCCAGTCTTCTCTGAGTCCATCGAATTGCGATGAAATACTGCTTCCTTGAAGTTTAAATATTCAAAATAATTGATAGTTCGCCTAGCTACTCAAATGCTGTTGCCCCAGGAACATGAAGAAGAATCAATCGCAAACAAAAGCGAATCATTTGATCTATAGCTGTGTACATTCTTCCAATAGTTTTTGGCCCCGCTCCTCGATGGTACACGTGATAAAGGATTTTTGTATATTGGAAATTAATTGTAAGTTTAGTGATTCCATTTTGAGCGTCGTTTAAAGCTTCATTTTTCCGACCTTCTTCAAAAATTATACTCCGCTGTTATGGAGGATGAACTTTTAGCCTTATTATTGCATGCGACCTGTCTTGTATTATTGGTGTCTCTAGTAAACATCATATTGCTTCTTATGCATTCACTTATCAACAATCGATGTAATTGGCAATTTTATCATGGATTTAGCGTTGTTATTCTTCGTTCAAGATATTAACGTTGATGCGATAACATCTCTTGTAAATATATTTAACTGCCTTCAATGATGCGAGTGACAATTATATTTTAGTAGCAATTACCTGTTATTATGGTGCTGTTCGTGTCGACGCCGATATAAAAGGTACCCATTTATATTTGCGATGGTCGTATCTTGAAATTCCTTAAGAAAGTTTTTCTTGCATTTATTATTTGGCAAGCATGGAGCACGTGGATTGTCGGGACTGCATGGTTCATGCATCATACAATGGCAAGCGATCTTATGCACTCTTGGCTCGGTGTAAATATCTGGAACTTTGGCAGTACAATACGATCTATGGCTTCACAAGTTTTAAATTTATTTTTTGCAATAATTGATAGGTGGGAATGTAGAATTTCTCGCTTTTAGAACTCAGTTGAGTGCTTCGTCAAGTATTCAATGACAACTTTTAATTCCAATTTAAACATTTGAACAACTAAATCTGGACGATCTGATGTGATTTCTCCTTTTGGAGGTTCTTAACAATTTCGGGTCATTTCAGATTTTGACATAACTTTAACGAAAATAACAATCGAGCTGAATTATCCAAAGCTTGACATTGTGGCATTGTACCTTTTTGTCACGCTCTTGATAAACCTTCACACGACGATGGCACAATCACTGGAATGCCGGAATGAAGTTACAAATTTTGCCACATGATCTGCAAGTCCTTGGTATAATTCGGTTTGCCACTTTGTAACAATTAGACCCCCCTGAGAGAGCATTGTTAGCAGAAATTTTGTTTTATTGAGTCAGAGGTTCTGGTACGGTCATCTTTAGCCGGCTAGAGCTCATCGGATTGGGGTGGGGTTTCCCAGAACATGATTCAATCTTGTTAGACCGTTTAGTAAGAAGCATCTAAAAGCATTTCATCCCTTTCTCGTGGTCACGTAGTCGATCCCTTCCTGATGATATACTTACCTGCATTGCATCTCCCCACCGGAATATTAATTTATCTCATTATAGGAGAAAAAAAAAAAATTTAAAATAAAATAAAAAAATAAAACAAAACCAATGAGCATCGAAAATTAAACTTTGATAAAACTTTGATTAATAATTCAATAGAAAAATTAGAAATTTTTAAATATAAGGAACAATTGTTATTTTTTTAGATACCTAAAACCTATCTTAATAGTACCCCTTATACCACTATATAAACTTAAAATTATTAAGGTAATAAAATAAAAACAATGTATATAATTATAATAACTAAAATTAATTTTGATTCACAAAAAGTTTTAATTAGTAAATCGACACTAATTGATTTGAAATTTAATTGTTTTGTCTGTAATTATTGATTACCACCATAAAGCACTATGTATTACACTAGGTATTTGTCTATCTATTAACTGGTAATTTTAATTATTTATTATATATTAATTTAATTTAATTAATTTCTTGTAAGTATTAATTAGCTTACAGGCATTACACAAAAAAAAAATTTATTAACTTATTTACTATTAAATGCAATATATGAAATTATTTTAGTATTTTATTTTTATAAGTAAAGTTTTTCTATCTCGTCGTTTTATCTTTGTATTAATTTATGAACTTATTTATTATATTTATTAACTATTAATTTATTTATATAGTATTGTTATTAATTATGTATTATAATATTTATGTAGTAATTTATTTATTATTTAAAAATATTATTAAGTATATTTATTAACTATTTATTTATTTATTTTATTATTATTATTTTTAATTAAGTTCACTCAACGAGGCGCCATTAATATGTACATAAAATTAATCCCTTTATATACATAGCGTCCATCATCAAATAAAAATTTCACCATGATTTCAAATTTTGTGCTATGAAATATACACTTTAAATCTATATGTACGTAATATATGTAGTTTCGTACACATATATAAATAATATTTCTTTTAAGTTTATTTATTTTTAAAATTTATCCGATTGTTTTTTCCTTTTAAAAATTTTTTATTTGGCTTTCCATAATGTCGCACTATTGCAAAAAAAAATGGCTTATTTATAAAATAAAAACATGTGCACATAAATCACCAGCTTGTCCACTTCTTAAGGTCTTACATTAAAATGTTTAAATAAACTTATAATAGGTTGCCTTAAACTATTTTACTTTATTTATTTTCTTATAATATTTATGTTTTTTTTTTTTGTTTTAAACTTAAACTATTGTTTTATTAATTAATTTAGAAACTTTCAAAGTCTAATTTTTCTTGTTTTTTTCAAAAAAAAAAAAAAAATCTCCATTTTTTTTTTTTAGCTTAAGATTATTTTTTTTTTTCTACTTTTATGTTGCCTCTCTCTACCACAAACAATTTTCGACTCCCCGATCGTCAACCCAAAAATTATTTATTCTTTTATTTTTTCAATTTTTTTATTATTTAATTGTCCCTCACCACAGTCAAAACAACACCAAAACATCATTAAAATTTCCTCTGCACAACGCAAGGTAAAGGCAATAACAAATAGTATTAACACATAAACACAAACGTTGGCGCACGTAAGCTTAATAAAGCGCAACAAAACTAAACTTTTTTTTCTTTTCTTCTTATTGATCCACAAGAATTGATTACGGTGATTTTTGCACGGATCTCCGAACAAAAGAACAACAAAAATGGAACGAACCATATGATTCGTAACAGTCGTGGGGACGTACCTGCCCCTGAGTTACTCTCATTGCCGGGCATTATCTTTAAGATAGAGGATCATTTTGATATGGTTTTTTTTGAAATTTTATACTTTAATATCTTTATAATGGTAAGTACCCATTGGTTTACCTTGTGTGTCTTGAACTTCACACATAACTCGACCGATAAGTTTGGTGACAACTGCAGGTATATATTTTGGTGCTAGTTTGGCTGAAAATTTATCTGCTGCCTGGCTTTGTACGAAGTTACGGACAAAGATTTGTTGCCCAGGAGTAATTTGAGGCGGACGGTAAC
Source organism: Tipula vernalis (assembly GCA_958295665.1). NCBI lineage: Eukaryota > Metazoa > Arthropoda > Insecta > Diptera > Tipulidae > Tipula > Tipula vernalis. The sequence continues at coordinate 40,346,387 of OY282559.1, forward strand.
GCAAATTATAACGATGATTTCTTAGCGCAGCATCATTTAATCTTTTACGCACATTTTGATAGATTTGATAGAGTGCCTCTGGTTTATCGTCAGAACTTACATAATTTCCAGTAAACTCATAGGTATGCTTAATAATAGGATACACTGAGCCGTGTAGGATGGCATGTTGTCCAAAAACAACGAAGTGTGGTGAATATCCTGTAGCATCGTGCACAGCATTTCGAAGGGCGTGAGTAACAGCAGGCAGTGTTTCATCCCACGTTCGTTGGTCTGACTTAATGTACGATCTTAACGATGAAAGAAGCGTCCGATTTACTCGCTCAGAAGCATTCGCCTGAGGAGAATACTTTGCAGTAAATATATGTTTTACGCCATACTGTTCACAAAGAGATCTCAGAATTCGCGAGGCAAATTGTGGGCCGTTATCGGTAACCACTACCTCAGGAACCCCAAACATCAAGAATATTTCGTTTTCCAAAAATTTTCCCACAGCTTCAGCGGTAGCTTTTCTTAGTGGCTTTGTAACAACGAATTTGGAAAAATTATCCACGGCTATTAAAATGGATGTGTTGCCTTGACGAGTTCTGGGATATGGGCCTAAAAAATCCAGATAAACCCGTTGGAATGGCCGAAAAGTGCTGTTAAAAGTACGAAAAGGGGGATTGGACGGATAATTCAAAGATTTATTGCATTTGCAGAGCTGGCACGATTTTATATATGTGCCAATATCCTTAACTAATGTAGGCCAAAAGAAATACCTCTGAATTACTTCCCTCGTCTTACTAATCCCTAAATGGGCACCAGTCGGCGGGCAATGTGCAGATTCAATAACAGATGTACGAAGATCACTAGGCACTAACAATTTCCAAGTGGTCAAATCGGAAAGGTTTTGTGTGTCATTAACATGAAAATTTATAAAAGCGAGACCTCTCACCACTTTTACATTAACTTTAGAAGAATCTGCTGAGAGTTGACTAATTAAATTCATATAACTATCAGTAGTAAATGCAGCCGAGTTGAAATCGATATTTAAAGGAATGTTAGCAATATTAATCGAGTCCATATGCACCCGGGACAGTGCATCTGGCACCACGTTTTGATTTCCCTTCCGATACTCTATGTCAAAGTCGTACCCCTGCAGCTTCAAACTCCACCTTGCCAGTCTACCGGACAGGTCTTTAAGGGACATTAACCAAGTAAGACTGGCATGGTCAGTTATCACCGTAAAAGGTAACCCTTCGACATAGGACCGGAAACGCTTTATGGCTAAGACCGCCGCCAAGCATTCTTGTTCGGTGACGCAGTAGTTTCGCTGGGCTGCATTCATCTTCTGGGACATGTACGCTATAGGCCTATCTTCCCCTTCAGAATCCCTCTGAAAAAGTACGGCACCTACTCCAGTCGAGCTGGCGTCGCACTGAATTAAAAACCGTTTTGTGAAGTCAGGACTAACTAAAACCGGGGCAGAAACTAAAGCTGACTTCAATGCTTCAAACGCCTGTTCATGTTCCTCAGTCCATTGAAACCGTTTACCCTTTTTCAGGAGATTTGTCAAGGGCGTACTCAAAGTTGAATATCCGTTGATGAAACGCCTATACCAACCTGCCGATCCTAGGAACCGTCGCACTTGCCTAACATTTTTCGGTCTGGGGAACTCTGCAATGGCCCTGACCTTGTCCGGATTGGTTCTGAGTCCACTCTCACCAACTACATGACCAAGGTATTCGACTTCTCTTAGAACGAATTTGCTTTTTTCTACGTTAATTGTTAGACCCGCTTTGGTTAGTCTAGCAGCTACATCCTCCAATAATGAGATATGTTCATCGAAAGTTTCCGTAGTTATAAGCAAATCGTCTAGATAAACGAACACCCGGTCATGCAGATGGTGAGGGACAACCGTATGCATGAGTCGGCTTAAGGTCTGAGGCGCATTGCAGAGGCCGAAGGGCATTACTTTAAATTGATAAAGTGGACGGCCCGGGACAGAAAATGCAGTTTTTTCTCTCGAACTTTGATCCAAAGGGATTTGCCAAAAGGCATCCTTTAAATCCAAGCTAGAGATAAATTTGGTTTTATCTAACCTACTTAGCAGGCTCTCTATCAAGGGCAGAGGGTAGGCGTCCTTTTTGGTAACAGCGTTTAATCGCCTAGCATCTAGACATAATCTTATCTTACCCGGTTTTTGCACTATCGTCATTGGAGAAGACCAAGCGCTGTGACTTTGTTCAATGACGTCTAAATCCAACATGCGATCGATCTCTTTGTAAATTTCTTTCTCAACAGCTGTGGACACCGCATAGAAACGTTGTTTAATGGCTGGAGCGTCATTGGTATCAATCTTATGTTGAATTAAATGAGTACGACCTAGGCCGCGTCTTTTAAAATTTGGGATAATATCAATGACTGCGTTTAATCTTTGTTGTTGTTCTTCCGTTAAGGAGTGAACTTTCTGAGAATCGTTTATTTCTGATTTAGTAGCATGGATTGGTGGCTCCATATTTTCAGCAGAGAGGTTTGTAGATGTAATTTCAGATAGGAAGGATATTTTAACATCAAACATTTTCATAAAATCACAACCTAAATAGAGTGGTTGTTGAAGGGTAGGGACTACCAGATATTTCATGAACTTAGTATGGTTATTATATGTAGTTTTGATAATAAGGTATCCAGAAACTAGTTCTTGAGCCCCATTAGCAGTCTGTACTGAAGCCGTAATTGGATTCAGTTTTTCATTAAGGCGTTCTAAAAGTTCCAGGGATCCCCTTCCTAGAGCACTGACGCTCGCCCCGCTATCTAAAAGACCGCGTATTTGAATCCCGTTTAAGTTGATATTGGCATATAATCGCTCGTCTTTTACTATGTCCAGATTATTTTCGTCAAAGAATCGAGATTCAGCAATATTATGATGGTATTCTCTGCGATTTTGGAAATATTGCTTGGAACGCTTTGCTCGTAAATGTAGTTGAGGCAAGCTAGGGATTGACATTGATGGAAGTTGAACGTCTAATAAAAGGGTTTTACTTAAGGTTGGTTGGTATTGTTGTTGCTGCTGAGATTTGAATTGTTTAGAGCAACATTTTTTGATGGAGGAAATCTGGGTCTGGAACTCTGAGGTGAGCTCGCCCGGAAATGTAGTGACCCAGGATTCCTCATTTCCGCTCCCAGGTTTCCCCGTAAATATGAATTACAGGTCATGCAATGTGCTTGAAGCACTCCGGGAGCCCCACACCCTAAACAAAATATATTTAACGGGACATCGCAATGAGTATATTGATGACCAATTCTTTGGCAATTCCAACATTGGATCACTGTAGCTTTAGATCTGGTTTCTGGTGAGAATCCAGACCTGGTGGGCTGCTGAGTAGGTAGAGGCTTTTGTACTATTGCTTCAACAAACGGTTCATTTGTTGCATTCGAAAAATAGGGGTTTAATAGCGTAGAAGTACTAGGAAAATTTGAGGAAATCTCATGGATGATTTTCGAAGGTAAATTCATGTTTTGCTCAGGCTGGTAATTCATTCTCCTCCAAACCTCGTCTGTAGCGATACAAGTATTTACTAAGCTGGATAAGGTCAAGAACGTTCGACCCGCAAAATGTACTCTAAATCCACTTCGCATATTTTTTTGGATGAGTTCGATTAATTCAGAATCGGATAAGGGTGTCTTGAGAGGCATTGCAAGATTGAGTAACTCGTAATAAAAATCTACGAACGGTTCCTTCATTTTCTGTTTCCTATTTTCAAGAACTTGTTTGATATCCAGGTCAGTTCGCCTTTCTTGGAATCTATGAAGTATTTGATTACGAAATTCAGCCCAACTAAGACTCTGGTTTCGTTCCAGAATTAACCAGTAGTGTTCTTTGGCGGGACCATCTAGCAAGCAATTAATATTATCCATTAATTCTTCTAGAGTAATTCTATTTGAATTTGCTAGATGTTCTACTCTAAATAGAAACTTTTCAATAGACATTCCCGAAGGGGAACCATCAAATTTTAGCTTCCATTTGTGAATAGGGGTCGTGAAAGCCGAGTTGCTCGATTTAGGCGCAATATTGTTAGGTTTTGATGTTTCCGTCTGAGCTGAAGGTGAAATCGTGTGTGGTGGAAGGTTTGATACGTTAGCCATCGAAGGCATTGCTATTGGAGGGGGAACAGTTTGATAAAATGGCAAGTAGGGATTCAACAGCACAAAATTAGATGGGGGTATAAATTGCGAGGGATATGATGGTGGAGTCGTATAGAAATTAGCAGGTGGTATGATCGGTATATTTCGAATAGGGTGCTCATTATTCTGTGACACAGGAGCTGAATGAATTTCAGAAGCCCCAGATGGTTGTACCGATGGACTATTTGAGATCACAGATGTAGCAGGATTATTAGCGTTTACTTCGTTACGCTCAGATTGGTTATTTGAATTAGAGTTTTTACTATTGTCAATAGGGGATTTACCGTGTGATGGAGTAGATGTGGTATGAGAATCATCAACATGTATATGTGTTTGGCTTAATAGAGCGTTAGTAAGATCTAAATCTGCAATAGGTTCGATCACTATAGCACTGATGTCAGCTAATAATTGATCCTGCTGTAATTCCTTTGTTTGGAATTTTAAGGCTAATCCTATAAGTTGATTAACGACAACAATAATTTTATTAATAGTTGCTGGACATTCTACTAAACCAGAAACTATTTTCAAACGGTTATAAATATGAACAAATTAAGATATACATGCCTCGACATCTTCACTATCAGGATTACCCGCTTGAAAAAGATTATTTAGTGAAACTTGTAATCCATGTAATTTAGCAATACATGTTGATACCTCGGTATTTGGGTACTGTACTGCTGCGGGGTGAGGATTTTGAGGAATTTCTTGAGGATTACCATGTTCCGTTTTGATTCGAGCTTCTAATAATCTCATTTGAACTCGAAGAGATCCTGTAATTTGACGAAGCTCGCATTCGTACTTGATTTCGTCAATATCTAGGTAGTCAATATTTAAAAGAGGTAAATTTAAATCCATATTTTTGTAAGTACCTAACTAGAAGAAAAAAGAAAAAAAAAATTTTATGCGCAATATTAATATACGAGTATAGATGCAATATTTAAATATAGTATTTCGATAAAAAAAATAAAAATGTTTTGACTGTAAATTAGACAATAAATTATATAATATTTGAGGAGATGCAATGAGGACAAGTATCATCCAGGCGACTTGTAACCACGATTTTTTTATTATTTTTTTTTTTTTTGTAATAATTGCTTTTAGATTGCTTTCTTAGGGAGATTTGAGGATATGAAGGAATGTATTAAATACGAGACAGATGAATCAATGATAATACTATATCAGTTTCAATCCGCGATCAATACATATTAGGTAAAGGATTGGGATAGTTATATCCTAAACTAAATAAATCTTACAAAATAAATCAACTAATAAGGAATTTCGCGCAGTTTAGGATATATTAATCATGATCGGGCAAATCAGGCTTTCGGCAACTAATCTCACAATAATTGGATATTGTGCTCAAGAACTGATTTGCTCGGTCATGATGTAAATGGGGTAAAAAAAAAATTAAATTTTGGGATGAAATTTGAAAATTAAAGGGAAAATTTGAAGTTAATACCATTACTAACATTTGAACAATCACTATAATATAGGGTTCCAATGCGGGTATTAATTTGAATAATAAAATAAAAGGTTATCAATAGGAAAGGTAAGGGATAGAAATATAAAAGCCAGTTTGCTTGGGCGCCATCTGTAACAATTAGACCCCCCTGAGAGAGCATTGTTAGCAGAAATTTTGTTTTATTGAGTCAGAGGTTCTGGTACGGTCATCTTTAGCCGGCTAGAGCTCATCGGATTGGGGTGGGGTTTCCCAGAACATGATTCAATCTTGTTAGACCGTTTAGTAAGAAGCATCTAAAAGCATTTCATCCCTTTCTCGTGGTCACGTAGTCGATCCCTTCCTGATGATATACTTACCTGCATTGCATCTCCCCACCGGAATATTAATTTATCTCATTATAGGAGAAAAAAAAAAAATTTAAAATAAAATAAAAAAATAAAACAAAACCAATGAGCATCGAAAATTAAACTTTGATAAAACTTTGATTAATAATTCAATAGAAAAATTAGAAATTTTTAAATATAAGGAACAATTGTTATTTTTTTAGATACCTAAAACCTATCTTAATAGTACCCCTTATACCACTATATAAACTTAAAATTATTAAGGTAATAAAATAAAAACAATGTATATAATTATAATAACTAAAATTAATTTTGATTCACAAAAAGTTTTAATTAGTAAATCGACACTAATTGATTTGAAATTTAATTGTTTTGTCTGTAATTATTGATTACCACCATAAAGCACTATGTATTACACTAGGTATTTGTCTATCTATTAACTGGTAATTTTAATTATTTATTATATATTAATTTAATTTAATTAATTTCTTGTAAGTATTAATTAGCTTACAGGCATTACACAAAAAAAAAATTTATTAACTTATTTACTATTAAATGCAATATATGAAATTATTTTAGTATTTTATTTTTATAAGTAAAGTTTTTCTATCTCGTCGTTTTATCTTTGTATTAATTTATGAACTTATTTATTATATTTATTAACTATTAATTTATTTATATAGTATTGTTATTAATTATGTATTATAATATTTATGTAGTAATTTATTTATTATTTAAAAATATTATTAAGTATATTTATTAACTATTTATTTATTTATTTTATTATTATTATTTTTAATTAAGTTCACTCAACGAGGCGCCATTAATATGTACATAAAATTAATCCCTTTATATACATAGCGTCCATCATCAAATAAAAATTTCACCATGATTTCAAATTTTGTGCCATGAAATATACACTTTAAATCTATATGTACGTAATATATGTAGTTTCGTACACATATATAAATAATATTTCTTTTAAGTTTATTTATTTTTAAAATTTATCCGATTGTTTTTTCCTTTTAAAAATTTTTTATTTGGCTTTCCATAATGTCGCACTATTGCAAAAAAAAATGGCTTATTTATAAAATAAAAACATGTGCACATAAATCACCAGCTTGTCCACTTCTTAAGGTCTTACATTAAAATGTTTAAATAAACTTATAATAGGTTGCCTTAAACTATTTTACTTTATTTATTTTCTTATAATATTTATGTTTTTTTTTTTTGTTTTAAACTTAAACTATTGTTTTATTAATTAATTTAGAAACTTTCAAAGTCTAATTTTTCTTGTTTTTTTCAAAAAAAAAAAAAAAATCTCCATTTTTTTTTTTTAGCTTAAGATTATTTTTTTTTTTCTACTTTTATGTTGCCTCTCTCTACCACAAACAATTTTCGACTCCCCGATCGTCAACCCAAAAATTATTTATTCTTTTATTTTTTCAATTTTTTTATTATTTAATTGTCCCTCACCACAGTCAAAACAACACCAAAACATCATTAAAATTTCCTCTGCACAACGCAAGGTAAAGGCAATAACAAATAGTATTAACACATAAACACAAACGTTGGCGCACGTAAGCTTAATAAAGCGCAACAAAACTAAACTTTTTTTCTTTTCTTCTTATTGATCCACAAGAATTGATTACGGTGATTTTTGCACGGATCTCCGAACAAAAGAACAACAAAAATGGAACGAACCATATGATTCGTAACAACTTTTCTCTGACCGAAATGAATGAAATTCAAATTATTTTGTCTCAACTTGCATTAATGATTGGATTATACAAATTTCTAAAAGCCAGTTGAAAAAGTCTTAGACTGCAGCATGCTAATATTTTGACGAATTCGTCTTATATTGTCATATTGTCATAGGTATGTAATACTAGACGTAAGCGCGTGCTACGCACGTGAAATATCAGTCGATAAGCTTAAGCGCTTATCTACTACCTCACCGGTCAGTAATATCGGATGATTAACATGCTAGCACTCAGTAAACATCCTAAAAAGATTTTTACTGAGTGCTAGCATGTTAATCATCCGATATTACAGACCTGTGAGGTAGTAGATAAGCGCTTATCGACTGATATCTCACGTGCGTAGCACGCGCTTACGTCTAGTCCACTATATACTGTTGGGTTAATTTCCCAGCCATAATTAGCGGATTGAATGTGTCATCTCGAACCTACCGTCAGTAGGAGAAGTACTTCATCTGGGATACCCGAAAATGGAACCCACTACCACCGAGTGGAATGTTGTGATGCCATCCTACCCCACCATACGGAAAGAGCAATGGATAGGTCATTGGATCAAGGCCAACATGATCAAATGCAAGAATTGAAGATCTTCTTGCATTTGGATTGTTGGCATCTGATCTTAAATAGATCAACAGATCTCTCTCCATTGGAGGGTCGTCATCATTATTTCTAAAAACCACAGCAACTTTGTTTGCAGCTACTGGGTTATTATATCGTCTCTGATCTGATGTTGGATCTTGACGAATAGCCATAATTATGTTGGGAAAACCCCCAACCCCAAGGTCCTCATCTTGCTCTTGTTCAATTTCATAAAGCATTTTATGGGCAATTGCATACTGGTTGTTGTCTTTCAATCAAGCACCAAGTTCCAACATTAAATCTTTTGAACAATTAGTGTTTCCAGGATTTTCCATCCTAGTACTGGTAGCTTCCTGAGCATCTAAAACATAGAGCTGAGTATACTGTCGTTGTTCACCTATAGCAGGGTGTAACGTTCGGGGTTTATGGTAAATTTGCCCATGTATGCGAAAGCAGTAAGGGCCATGTCCAGGGGGAGGAGAAACTGAAGCTCCCATTGACATAAATCTAAGCGCACTGTTGAAAGAGCGTATATTTGCCATAAAGTTTTTAGATTCATCAGAATTTCCTGTAGTTTCGGTTAAAAGCTCTTGAAAGCATACAGGGTACTCTCTTAGAGGTGGCAGTACTACTTTGCCTTTAGCGAAACAGTTAAACTTTTTATCTGTTGCGAATTCTCCATGAAAATGCTTGAAGATGCAAAACTCACAAAAAGCATCCATAGACCCACAATCAGGAACTAATAACCCATCATTAAAACAATTGATGGCGATTTCTTGGGCAGTCAATGCCCCACGTCTCATTCTGTTTTGTTTATATTGGAAAACTTGCATAAGGCGGCGAGTTCTTGCCTCAGAGCTTTCATTAGCTCTCATTGATGCCTGTCTTGAACTTTAAGCCTGCCTGTGAGAATTGCTAGAAATTTGTTCACCAGGAAGGCTACTTTGGGCCTCTGAATCTCGTACAGATGCAGCGCGTATTCTTTTTCGAGCCACCTCAAGGCTGCCCAAACCCAAATCATAAAATAAATCAAATTTAATTGTCATTGTTATTTTGGTACGGTACAAAGTGACCTGGTAAAATGAGACATATAGTGTATATACATTGATTATGTAAAACAAAATAATAACTTTGACATTATTTAATTGGGAGGTTTTGTTTTTGCCTGTTATTTATATCGCCAACCTCTAGGATTTATCATATCGCTCATGACATACAAGAGTGACACAACTCAAAAATACAAATTTTTTAGGAGAGCAAAAATAAAAATTCGTCTTTAAGAAATTTTATTTTTTTGCAAGTCGCAGGTTAAAAAATGTATCGCTTGTATCAAAGTTAGTTTTCTGACATAATTGAAAATCCTTCTGCGTTATATTTTTAGAGGTTTGGTTGGCAAACAAGCGGCAATAGTTCCACAACTTAGCCCCTACCCAAGTTATGTCACTTTTATCCGATGGGTTGTAATTCTTTTTTAAGTTATGACAGTTTTAAGCTAGAGAACAACTAGTAAATTAAGCAAATTTAAAAAATTCATTTATTTCAATATAAGGTACACAAAAAACTTAATCATAATTAACATAAATCACATTTAATTCATTTTTATAGAAAAATTTCTTGGGGGATTCTTGGGTATAGAAAAATATTTAGGCATTTAATATAGATGAGTAGAAACTATTATACGTTTTAGGAATATGGTTAGAATTTATGAGGTATTACATTTAAAATTTTTTGTTTTTTTGTATATGCTCGTCGCAACTCACAAGATGAGTTTTTTGCCTGCGATTTCCGTTTTCTATTATTTAAAACAATTTTTTGGTATTCTTCCTGTTCGTACGAGGTTTTCACGAAAAAAGCTCCAGGTTTATCCTTCTCCACTTTTATTACTTTCATTTCCCCCATTTTAATTTGTTCTCCATCTTCCGTTAACTGGAAATTGGTACCGTAGTGTTGACAAACATCCTTAAAATCAACGAAGTCATCGTAAGAAAATTCAGTTAAGGTATACGGTTTGCCGGTTTTCTTCGCTCCGCGAATGATTGGTATATACTGGTGTGGTCCCGATCTTAGAGATTTTTTTACAGCTTTCTCGATAACGGAATGTACGTTATCGCCCTCATTTTGCGTATGTCCCTTAATCAAAAATTTATGGGTTATTGATTTAATATTAAAAGTCGCTACTGCATGCCTATACATAGTGATGGTAAATTTATTCTTTTGTTGACCAGCACAATTGTCGGAATAGAAAACAATGGCTAGATTTTGTTTTTGAGCAGCTGGTGTTATCGATAACTGCTCCAAATATTTATAAATACATGAATCGATTTCTATTGCTCCTCTATTCCCTTCGCCTTCATGTTAGAAAAAGCAAGAAACATTATCACTATTAAGTTCGGAAATAGTAAAATTGAAGCTGTTTATTTTAGATTTATAATAAAAGACGGAAATGTCACCTCTTGGAGCAGGTAAGACAGCTTGAAGGTCATAACAAGCAACAATGTAATTTTCGTTAGACTTTTGTTTGTCATTATCTTTCTCTGTACGAGATAATTGCTTTTCCAATTGATGTTTATTATATTGTTCTTTAAGGGTCTTCTTTTTCTCACTATCTGCATTCATGAACCCCGCGCAAAGCTCACATTGGTCCTTTTTTGGAACAAAAAATGAAATATTGAATTTATGATTAAATAAATACGTGTAGGTTAATAATGACGCACTTGGCTTATGTTCTTGTTAGCAGTTGGCTTTGTAATCCCTGAATAAATCCGCAATTGTTTTGTCACCATCAATATACTCTCTAGTGGTATGTTGACGGAGTTAATGGCTTTCAATCCGTGGAATGGAATTAATGTGCTTACGAACTCCATCCTTAATTTCTGGTGCAAGCTTCTTGAGTTGGCCATGCTTGCCTCGTAAATCTTTAGCGATAAACCCCATTTTATTCTTTGTAATAACGGTTCGTATTGGCCGATCATTTATATCAAGTGTGGCCTTAAAAATTGTTTGCATACCTTTACCATTTCTCCGTCAATTTCAAAATGAAATGAACTATTGAGACGTCTTTTGCTCCCAGGTTTTTCATAACGGTATGATGGGTTGACTCTAACAATACTTTTAAAAATAAAATTTCATTGTTTTATTAAGTCTTGAAGTCCCCAGTATTTTTCAAAGATTTTAACTCGTTGTTCCTCTGATATTTTATTTGAACATTTCATTCTGCATTTTTCGCCACAAGGCGGTCGTACCTGTCGATCTCGAATAATTTTCTTTGAGTGTGGTGAACGGTATGACTTATCCATTCATCTGGGTTTGAGTATCTGGATTTAAATACTTTCTGTTCCCTGGTTGAAATATCGGAGTCAAGCACAGCAGACGAGTTTCGTATATCAGAGTCTACAGACTCTGATTCACTGGACGATGTTGAGCTTTTTGAAGAGCCTCGGAAATTAGGATCGTCTAACGAGTCATCTGAATCTTCTTCAAATGAGCTTTCACTTGAGCTTCCATTGCACTTACTTTGTTTAGACTTCACCCGATGTAATCGAATTTTCAGGGCCATTTCTGACACTGTTTTGTCCGTTTCCCACTGTTCACTAATTTGTCCCGTCGATGTTCCGGCCTTATATTCACAGATTTGTTAAGTTGACACATTTATTTCCTCCTTGTCGGTCGTTTTTTTAGAATTTTTATTTTCTAGCCTTATTTTCTCTTAAGCTGCCTCTACCATAATCTTGCCTCGTGATGCCATCATAGTATCTTTGAAAATAAAATAAGTTATCCGAACTAAATAATACTAAACTCAATAATATAAATAGGTGATTTATTTGAAAACAGTCCTAAATACCTAAACAGGTTAAAGAAATTACTCAAAATTAAAACAAATTTTAGTTTAAAATTAATTTGACATTTTGTTTACTTAAAACTGGAAAAACATTTTTAATATCGCTAAACCTAAACCTTAATAGGGAAAATCGTCACAAGTCAAAATGAAACCATTACAAGTTATAAATTTTTTTTTGTCACTTTTCATGAAGAATGACACTTTTTTACTTAGAACTAGCAATATTCATGTAAATATCTTACCTTATTAGTGAAGACAGTCACAACTAAAAATGAAACCGTGTTTTTGGTTTGAATTTAATTTTCACCACTCGACAAAAGTGATACTTTTTGAGTTTCGACTATATTAACAACCAAATATTGTTTTATTTATTAAAAATATTGTCACAACTAAAAAAGTGTCGTTTTGCTATTTCATAAAATATGAACCATCCCGAATGAACTCCGAAGTGACACTGTTGTATAATTGTGAAAAAAGAGAAATCAAAAAAGAAAAAAGACATTTGGTGCCTTCTTGCGCTAAATAAACGAAACACAATTATGTCGTTATTCCAGGTTATAAAATCGAATATTGCGAATCTTTCTAGCGTATTAACTCAAAAACCCGATTTTTTGAGCTGTGTCACTCTTGTATGTCATGAGCGATATGTTATTTTACGTTAAAATCCTATACAATACGGATATCAGAAACCATAGTCGAATATCAACCTTTTGATTTTTGTTGAACAGATTTCGTCATTGAAATTTGATTGAACATGCCGTATATATAAATTACCTGTTATTTATATCACTGACCGCTAGGATCGATTATGTCAACGACCTTGTGATAGCGTACTCGATGTACATAGCTAGTAGTCTAATATACAATATTTGATACTTCTGATTTCAAGTTCAACTTTTTTGGGATTTTTTTAATTACAACATGCTTTTTAACATGCAGGTGTAACGATGTCGGTCCTGGAAGTGACATTTCGGGGGCATTATTAATCTGGTATATAAACACGACCCATGCCAAGCTGAAATAAATCTGTTGGCATAGCTCCCACCAGTGGCAAGTGGGCCGATATAGATAAGTAAAGTAAAAGCAAATATTAAGTTGTAGTCAAGGCAAGTGGTGACATAAAAGTACAAATACAAATGCAAAATTCAGACGAACTCAGAAGCCCAGTTCGTAACAGTATGTTAATTTTAAAGTCATTAAAGTTATGTTATGGCATTACGTTAAGTTTATATAATTTTGTAAGTTGGGTAACACTAGAAAAATAAAAGGAAATTATGTAATATAAAATGAAAAAATTAAAAAAAGAGAAAGAAAATGGGCCAATTGTCATGAACCGAGCTATAGTAGGTCGCAAATTAAATACATATTTTATTAATTAATAAAATATTTGATTAAAAGAAGGTTGCAGAAATTATAAAAATTTAAAATAGTAAAATTGTTGTCAGTTGTTGAACATATTTTATCATTAAAGTATATGATTTGCGTCATCTACCTCCCCATGTCTTTTAATTCAAGTTTTAAAGCTGGTCTGGATTTGTGTTTACTTGCCAGTATATCTTCAGCAAATCGGGTTTCTTGATATTAACCTTTCATTTGGATATCCTGTTCTTTTAACTGTTGCTTGAATTTTGGTGTTGGGCTGAATTCAAGATTTTACTCAATCTTTGCCGCCTCGGATAATTGATTATATGTTTATTTGCTTATTGATACCTCCTGATTTTCTCCGAGGTCATTGTTCGAAATTTGCTATACAGCTTTAGTACTACAAGTAGGCTATATTTATTTTTACATTTTGAAGGTGCCTCAAAAATTCGTCTGAAATTACTCCAAACAATTCACCGAACTACCATAGAAGCCACCAAAAGCGGAAGAACCTATGCGGTTACTTAATTATTGGTAATGTTTTGACAATTTTACTGGAAATATCAATATAATTACAATAGACGATTCCAAATAAAAAAAAATGTCTGTTACGGCCGCATAAAAGAATTAAGTAATTGATTATTTCTAAACATATTTATGTCGCCGCTTTATTATTATACGAACAATAGTATCTATGGGACGGATATCGATCAATACATTTAAATATGAATGTTTCAAAATCCATGTCCACAAAATGTTACGGCTAGACAAATATTGTTAAGCATTTTTTTTTTATGGCCGGGTATTATAAATTTTACTTTTATTACTTCTGAATATACTTACTTATACTTATTGTATTATCGAGAAATAATAATAATAATAATAATCAGTGTCCCACACATTTATTTTTATTTTAATGCTGTATACCTGGAAAATTTTGTTTTCAAGTAGATTACCATTTCGATTTGAGTCCACAAAATCTTCATCGCTTAGCACCCCCCCCTAAAAATAAGGTTTTATGGATTTTTTTTTATTGAAATTTAAAATAATCTGTATTTGTATAGAAACACGAAATTTATAAAGCGTACGTATATATATATACACCCCCACATTAAGTACGTATTATGTGACATTTTATTAAAGCGCGGTGGCAAAAAAAAAACGATGTCTTTATAATATACTTAAAGAGTTCAACCTTCTTTTTAACATTAATTAAATTTTTTCGTGACAAAATTTTTAAGATTTACAAAATTTAAAATGATTATCGTATTCTTGTGCCAAAAAATGTTGTCAATGAGCAACTTTTTTTGTTTGGTTTTTGTTTTGTTTTCTTACCGGATAAACCATAATACAACAGTTATATATGCTTATATACAGATTACGTTTTTGTATTGTTATTGTTGTACCTATAAGCAAAGAAAAGTTTAAACGAAAATATGTCACGCTTTAGAAGTTTAAAAATATCAAATTTAATGATTTGAAGATTACTAATCTTGATATAGATCACGTATTATCTAAACAAAAACAACAACACCAACATAACAAAAAACTAAGGTTAAAGTTTAGGAACGAGATAATGACAAATTATATTATGTCTTCAGTCAGCCGTGCCATGGGAAAAGTGTTACATATCTCATCGAATTTTAATATTTTTATTAAGATGTTTCGTGATGATCTTATTAAAATCTCAATGGATTATCAAAAAAAAAAAGGGTATATTGAGTTTATTATCTGTTATAAATATTACATAAGGATACAGCTTTTGGATGTTAATTATATATAGTCATCCTCTTTTGTATATACGTAGAGGAACCAAATCGTGTTCAAATTTAAATTAAAAATTAAAATTAGAAGGAACACATACCCAGATTAAAATTCTTATGGGACCAAAGACATCTTTTGCTGAATTGTGGTTGGTATTTTCTTTGTTTATTTATAGAAGACACACGCGAATCTTTGTAAATTTATTTAATTTATTTTCCCCCAAAAACAACAAACAAACATCCAACAAAAAATCGTTTATCTTCCGCAGAACAATTTCTTTCCGCACATACCATAATAAACCACATAAACATACAAACATACCCGCAAATCTCTCATTTGTACCAAAATATTTTGTTTTGTTTTGTGCGTGTGTATGTACCATATATGTGTGTGTGTGTGTGTGTTTGTACGCTGAAATTTTTTTTTAGAAAAGCAGTGATATGAAAAATTAAATTTGTGTTAGCTCAAGGCAAATCAGTATCATTTACATGAGACGATGTACATATACGATCTCATAAAAAATGTCTGTATGTTTAATCATAAAACAGAAGAAAACCAAATTTTTTTTGTTATTCTTATTTTTGTTGTTGTAATGTTTAAAGATAAACATTCTACCGCACACAGGAAGCGGCATCGCATCATTTCCGATTCGTTTTTTTTAACAGTCTGTCCCACAAAAAATATTTCTATTCAAAAATATAAGATAAGAATGAACATCGTGTATAAATACCTTGACCATTACAATAATATTGAATCAGTTTTATTTTGTATACATTATCGATCGGCCGCGTTCACTTAACTCGAAAATGAAATATTTTGTTGCGTTAATCATAATTGGATTCATTACCAAAATCAATGCAACAAATATAACAACAAATCGTCTCACGCATCTGCAAAAATATTACGACCGGTATGCACGTGATCAGAAAGTTGCACTCGAAATATTGGACGAAGCCGATAGATCACCATCGACCAGATTGTATGAGTTTGTAAAACTTTTTAATTTTTTATACGATAACGATGGATTATATTCGATCGTTGGTTTAATATTGGGTGGAATGATTTTGGACGTGAGTGGTGATCATCCGGATGTAACAATATTAAATGATATTCGAGATCGATTACCGGATGTAATTAAAAAATTTCCATGGAATGGTGAAATACGTTTACGAAATCATAAAACGGATCGTTGTTTGTGTGAATCGATTAATAAATTTGGTACGACAACATACCGTAAACTAATTATGGCGAATAGATATTATGATCGGGAAAATTGTGCTTGGATTGTGGAAATGGATATAACGGAACGATCTGTAAAGTTGAGGAATAAAGATAGTAATCAATATTTGTTTGCTGGTGGAGATGGTTTAACGTTTAGTGCCGATCAGCGCAATGTATTAACGATTGGTGTATTTGATTCGGATACTTTTGATAAAAAGAAGGAGGCGGCCAAATGGCAGTTTGAACCTCTTGCAACGGGAGCTTATCGTGTCAGTAATTTATACTTTGATGAATATCTGTATAATTTAAAGGATACGATTAGTGACACATTATTTACGAAGAGTTTGTGTTTGGGGAATGGCTGTATTTGGACTGTTGATATCATTGATAATTACGAAATAAATGCGTTTGATTAAATTGATACCAAAATATATTTTGATTAAGTTGATGTTTTATTTTCCGATTGTGGATGAAAATATATGAAACCATTCTGTAGAAAAATACAATGGACTAGAGTGGAAGTGAGAAGGGTATATGTAATTTGGTTCGTAAATATCAGTCGTATGTTCTTTCTTGAGGGGGATGGAAATCCCGACTTTCTGTTCTCCCAGAAACCCAAAACGCCTATATGTTATATTTAAACGAAACATGGCTTTATCCAAGAACTAAGCACAGACGCAACGGAAGGTACAAACTTTCGCTTATGCGTGGAACGATTCAGTTTATAAGTCTATAGTCTAGACCCTTTTACAGCAGAAATGTTCGGTCTTGAGTCTCAAATGTAAAATTTTGGGATACCAGCTGTACTAGTCAATTCTCACGGAACTTAAGTGATCCACATTCAAACAGGATGCTCACGCTTACAACCTTCGGACAAACTACTTTTACCAAAATGTACTACCAGAACGCTACTGTTATTCGAGGTAATGCTAAATTATTTTTGCTTGGCGTTCTTGACAACGTTCACGATGTGATTATTATCTTTGAAACATGGTTTTCGAAAAGTTTCAACTCGGACGAATATTTCCTACTCAACCATATGTTGAAATATGTGTGAAATCATGGTGTAATAATTCGTTTCAATTACCCTCCGCCATATTTCAAAGCAATATGGCTGAAAAATTGGATGGCCCAAAACTTTTGCACATACCGGTTGCTGTATATGTTCCCTGCTGATCTATTTTGGAATATAATCTTTGAATAATTAATTAATTAATGGTAAACAGAAGAATTATTTTGCTAGTCGGCCAATTTTTTGAGTCTGTCTATAAAGTATCTGCGGTATCAAGAAAAAGTCTTTAATTAATAGCAATCATTCTGATTTTATTTTTTTAAAGCTTTCTAAAATCAAGTTTCACCTCAACTTTATCTTAACTTGATGTTAGTAAGGAGGCAGGACATGTTGGCTTCGCAAACACCCTTATTTAAAATTTCGCAGAGAATTTAGCCTCTTTAAGGAAAATTTTAAAAGAAAACTTTTATGAACGCCGCTGCTTTGATTTATACCTCCTTTAAACCATTTTGTTGTGATTTTTCGGGTGGGTTGGACGTACTCTTATTGGTTACTGAATAAATAAAAAATCCAAAACGGAGCCTCTGTACATTATAAAGAGACCTTTTGAAATATGTAATTATGAAATTTTTGTAGATCGCGTAACTTATAAGATTTTCAATAAAAAAATTATTTTTAGATTGATAAGCCAGAACTGAGCTCAATTTACCTCATTATCCCTTTTTTGCAAACATTTTCTGTATAATTCGCATTTATAAGGCCAAACTTTTATGAACGCTACTGTTTCCTTTAAACCATTTTGTTGTGATTTTTCGGGTGGGTTGGACGTACTCTTATTGGCTACTGAATAAATAAAAAATCCAAAACGGGGCCTCTGTACATTATAAAGAGACTTTTTGATATATGTAATTATGAAATTTTTGTAGATCACGTAAATTGTAAGATTTACAATAAAAAAATTATTTTTTGATTGATTAGGCCAGAACTGAGCCCATTTTACCTCATTATCCCTTTTTTTGCAAACATTTTCTGTATAATTCGCATTTTTAAGGCAAAACTTTTATGAACGCTACTGCTTTGATTTATACTTCCTTTAAACCATTTTGTTGTGATTTTTCGGGTGGGTTGGACGTACTCTTATTGGCTACAGAATAAATAAAAAATTCAAAACGGAGCCTCTGTACTTTATAGAGAGACTTTTTGAAATATGTAATTATGAAATTTTTGTAGATCGCGTAACTTATAAGATTTTCAATAAAAAAATTATTTTTTGATCAATTAGGCGAGAATTGAGCCCAATTTACCTCCTCATCCCTTTTTTGCAAACATTTTCTGTATAATTCGCATTTTTAAGGCAAAACTTTTATGAACGCTACTGCTTTGATTTATACCTCCTTTAAACCATTTTGTTGTGATTTTTCGGGTGGGTTGGACGTACTCTTATTGGCTACTGAATAAATACAAAATCCAAAACGGAGCCTCTGTACATTATAAAGAGACTTTATGAAATATGTAATTATGAAATTTTTGTAGATCGCGTAAATTGTAAGATTTTCAATAAAAAAATTATTTTTTGATTGATTAGGCCAGAACTGAGCTCAATTTACCTCCTTATTCCTTTTTTGCAAACATCTTCTGTATAGTTCGCATTTTTAAAGCAAAACTTTTATGAACGCTACTGCTTTGATTTATACTTCCTTTAATCCATTTTGTTGTGATTTTTCGGGTGGGTTGGACGTACTCTTATTGGTTACTGAATAAATAAAAAATACAAAACGGAGCCTCTGTACATTATTAAGAGACATTTTGTTTTTATCATTTTATTCCTAAGTTATCATGCTCACCGACTCTCTAACTGTGATTCACTCTCTCTTGTAATCAAAATGTGAATCACCCATTTCAGATGACAGACTGTGGATTAGGGTTGAGTTAATCGCATTTTCTACTTTCATTAATTGGCTAAAAGCCCCTTTCGAACTATTCCCATACACACTATTACCATATTTAATTTTGGCGGATATTAGGGCCTTTCTTGACATATCACTCACACTCGAAACACCGCCCCACTTAGGTTTGCTTACCTTGTTTTCAAATCTATTTCCATTTATTGAGTATGTGCGTGTTGACAAAGTTTAGAGTGTTAATTTTAAAAATCTCTTGTTAAGTTAAAGCTTTATAAGCTTTTCAGTTTTTAACACAATAAAATCAAACAACGAATTACTTATCTTAAATAGCATTTAAATCAGACAGCTTCAGACACTGGCATTTGATTAAAACTCATATTGGATGAAATTGCCTACAAAATGTTGTTGATGTCAAAATCTTTTATGAAACGTTGTTGTTGCCAAATTCAATGAAATTTAGAATACATTTAAATTTAACGAACCTTATTAGGAAGTGTGCAAGTTTACAGATTTTATAGTGTTAAGTATACAAATATTTTTTTAAGTTAAAAGCTTTATGAGCTTTTTGGTTTATACCAAGCTAAAAACAAACAACAAACAAAAATTATTTCCAGTAACGCTGTAAATATTTGGTTTCATATTTTGGAATTAGTTTAGTACCCATTTAGCATGAAATTTCTAGCGAAATGATGTTGTTGTCAAAATGTTTTGTGAGACGTTGTTGTTGTCAAATCTATTAAAATTAAAAATACATTCTAATTTAACAAAAATTAATGTGTGGTTGTCAAAAGATTTTATAGTTTTAAATAAAGAAACTTTTTGTTAAACTAAAAGCTTATTGAGCTTTTCAGCTTTTAACACGCTAAAACTAAACAAGTTATTATAAGGGGGTAAACTAGTTAAAAAAAATCATTTTTTTTTTTGGCTTAAATTAGAGTATGATGTCGAAGCTTTTGCTCCTTCATTTTCTTTGAAATGAAAACGATAATCACGTTTTTCTCGAAAATATGTTTTCAAAGTGTTAGCGTACACGATTACTCATAATCTATTGTTTGAAACTTACGATACTTTGAAAATAAAAAATTAATTGTGTGACGGTTAACGATGTTTTCGATTTAAGAATGACAAGAAATTCCTTAATAGAAATTAGTTGTTTAAATTTGTGTCTATTCGGACACAAAGCTCAACGTGAATCTTTTGGGTTTCTTACCATTACCACCTACGAGTAACAGTATTTAAGCATGGAATGTTATACATTGCTGCAACATACATTGCTTTTTCACGAACAGAGAGACGAGACAGATTCTTTCGTCCAGCTACCGCCGCATAATTGACAGAACACACATAATGTTGCCTGGAAATAGCTCCTAGATACGAATCAAAATACATTGTACAGATCAGTAAAAAATGTTGTTTAATTTCAAATTTTACTGCAAATTATAATATCGGAGCTTTGAGGCTTGGGTGTTTTACTTAATGAAAACGCCCTAACATATTTAGTTTTCACTTACTTTAATTTCAATTAATATGATTTTTCTAGATTTTTATACCTCTTATTGAATTGAGGCGTTAGCCCAATCAAATATATGGCAAATCAATTTTATTATTTAATATAATTATCATCCGAATCAATTGAGAAATGGCTTATTTTCTTTCAAATTGGCTATCTTCCAAAGAAACATCCGGAATTCATATTGGAATCCCATTTGCATCATACCTACTGAGTATCATTTAAAACGGATGATAATTGAATAAAAATGGCATCTGGAATACATGCTATATTTCATTCAAATTGGCAGTTTTTATAATTCAAACAGATTTTCATCCGAATCATTTGAGAAATGGCTTAGTTTCCTTCCGAGACTAACGTTTCTAGGGGCAAACCTCTTCAATGACCTGACGGACCTAAGCAGGAAGGACATCAAGAGTCTCCAGCGTTTCGTTAGGACCGCAAAATGATTTCAATGGCTACGGAGATTTTTGTGTGTATGCCTGGTCCTACCTTACCGCCACCTAAACATAACCAAACCTAGTTTCCTGAAAATTGGTGATTTACATCAGGGACTCATATTGGAATCCCAGTTTCATTTATCATACAACCGTAGTTCAATTTCCGTCGATAGTGAAAAGGTTAGCATTTTTCTAGAATTCCAATTTCATCATATAAGGCAGTCTCATCCAATTGATTAATAAGTTGCTTAGTTTCATTCAAATTGCCGTTTTCTAGAACCCAGGCGTTGTTTCATTAAAATTGAAAATTTTCCGGAACCAAGTTCCATCTCATTCCCATACAGACCAAGTAATTTTCCACAATTTTCATCATACAAACTGTGTTTTAACAAAATCGGTAAAGAAATTCCATAGCATATTTAAGTTAGTCACTTTCCAGAACCAGAATTACAACCGGAAATCATATTAGAATTCCAATTTCATCTTAAAGGCCGTATTTCACACCAATCAGTTAAAAAGTTGCTTAGTTAAAATTAAATTGACTGTCTTCCATAGGTTAGGTTAGGTTAGGTTGGAGTGTCTGCTTAGGCATACTAAGACCGGTGACGGTCCATGTGATACCACAGAATATATCCCCTTCATCCCTATTGGAACCATTTCGAGCTACTTATGTAGTGCAAGACGTCCCGCACTATAACGTTTCCGAGATCCGCGAGGCAGTCCATCCTGAACTTACCCAAGTGTTTATACCTTCTGTGTGCCAATGCTGGACACGAGCAAAGGAAGTGGAGCAACGTCTCTTCCTCTTCTTCATCCAAGCAGCTTCTGCAAAAATCATTTGCTTTCAGATCCAGCCTTCTTGCATGTTCTCCAAAAAGGCAGTGTCCCGTGAAAGTTTCTCCGACCATTCTTAATTCTAGTCTGCGTAGGGATATTAATGGCCTAGTGCGCCCCAAGTCCAGCTTTGGCCAAACTTGTCTTGCAACTCTACAGGTAAGGGTGTTAGACCACCTTTCCCCTGCTGAGGATAGCGCCTGCTTGTCTCAGCGCTGTGATAGGCCTCCATAAACTTGCTCTTTCCGTTTGCAGCTGGACAGTCGTACCATGCCGTTCATCCGCCCTGCAGTTCCAAAATGCTCCGCACGCCTTGGTGTGTACGATTGAGAAATCGATTAATTTGAAGGAATTCGGTTTGGTGGCCTTCCTGGATATAGAGGGCCGCCTTGAATAATGTGAAAGCGGAGGCAATCAAGGAGAGATTGTCATTTTTGGAGGTGGACGTTCCTCCGAGAAGGTTAATCAATTATATGCTGGGAAGCAGGATTGTTAGCTCGAAGTTGGGGGACTTCATTATCAAGAGACGAGTAACTCAGGGAACCCCGCAGGGGGGGGAGGCTTCTGTCTTCTTTTCTCTGGAACATAGCGGTAAACGGGTTACTACTAGAATTGGAGAGAGAGAGGGTATTGAAGTTATCGCTTACGCAGATGACGTAGCTTTAGCTGTTACCGGGAAATTCCTGGGCACGATTGTAAACGTAATGCAGAATGCGCTTATAATTGTTAAGAAATGGGCTGGCAAATGTGGACTTGGTATTAACCCGTCCAAGACAGAGCTGGTACTATTCACTAAGAAATACAAAATCACGGTAGTTGTCCCTCCTACCTTAAATGGCACGAGACTTGCTTTTACTAATAGAGCTAGATATGTGGGCTTACACAGTAAACTTAGTTGGAGGCCCAACATGTTGAAGAGAATAAACAAAGCTACTATAGCTTTGTACTCCTGTAGGAACGCCATTGGCCATGATGGGGTCTGAAGCCGTAGCTAGTACACTGGCTCTACACCGCTGTAGTGAGACCTGTACTCATGTGCGGGGTGGGTGTTTGGTGGCCAGCTCTGGCCAAGGTAACTTATAAAAGTAGGATTGAAAGGGTGCAAAGAACGGCCTGTATGCTTGTTAGCGGGGCATTGAGGTCGACACCGACAAGTGCCTTAGAGGTTATGTTGCACCTTCTTCCGGTCGACATTTTTGGCAAATAGACGGCGGCAAATACGGCTGTATGACTTGCAGCCGTCTCTCAGTGGAGGTGTCTTAGTACAGGATACTCTACTATCGTTAGATCGTTGAAGGATGCGCTAGCGAATCTTGACTACACTAAAACTACTCTACGCTTCGAGATCGATTTCGGACCTCCTTCCCTTCAAGGAAATCCTGAAGGGATCGACCGTTATCGGAAACCGAAGCGTTGCAATTCTTTACAGATGGCTCCAAGCTAGACGGCAAAGTGGGAGCTGGAGTATTCTGTGACAGAATAAATGTAAACATTTCTATTCGTCTCCCTGATTACTGCAGCGTGTACCAAGCTGAAGTCGTAGCGATTGAGGAGGTCATGACGTGGTTGAAGCATAATGTGGTATCCTCAGATGATATCGCAACTTATGTGGACAGTCAAGCGGCGATCCGGTTGTTAGAATCGGTGTCTTTGGCGTCACAGGTGGCGTTGAGTTGTCACTCATCTGTAAATGAGATGATGAGCATTTCAATATCCAGGGAATCTGGGTCCCAGGTCACTCGGGCGTCATGTATACATCCAGCAGCCTTTTTAAAGCTTTTAAAAGAAAGGATGATAGAGTTATTAGTCTTAGGTCCTTAGGATAAATTTGAGCTTTTCCCCGCTTTCGGTATAAACACCACATTGACCGCCGTCCTGTACCTAGGAACATAGCCCAGCTTCAAACACCCTTTCAATAGAGCTTCCAGGTAGGGAAGGATAATTAAAGAGTTGTTTTAAAGTTCCGCTAGTATAATTTAATCCGGACCAGCCGATTTAAATGGTTTAAAACCCCTCAGTGCCCAAAGGATCCGTTTCCTGGTTACGGTTTCTTCTGAGAACATTGACAGTGATTCCTGATGATTAATACGCACCAACAGGTCTTCAAAGCTCTCTGGAAAGTGTGTCTTTAAGAGAAGCTCCAATCACAGAAGATGCTCCAAGACCTCCTTTGTACCTTTCTTAATTCTTTCTTTTAAATTCCGAGTTTCTCCTTATAGGAGTCCCAATTCTGAGCCTCCCTTGTATTTTTGGCTCTATTAAAGGCTGTCCTACAAGCCTTACGATAGGTTTCCAGTTCCCTGGATTACCATACTGGTTTTTACTTACCCCTAGGATTAGCCAGTGGACGCTAGTTACCATGTCCTCCAGCTCCCCAATAGTCGTCGGGAGCTCCAGACGCCTCGACGGCAACCAATCCTCCAATAATTTCTCATATTTGCTCCAGTTGGTTCTGCTAGGGTTCCTGAAGGCTTCCCGGGTAGCAGGGTGAAACTCGAGGCTATAGGTTAAATATCGATGATCAGAAAAGAAGTGTTCCTTATCAACCCTCCAATTTTTAACCATATGAAGAATATTATTTGAGGCAAAAGTCACATCTAGAACCTCCTGCCTGTTACTAGTAATAAATGTGGGATTTAGCCTAATATTACACACTGAAAGGTTAGTACTCATCAAATAGTCAAAAAGTCACTAACCTCTTTCATTAATGTCCGTGCTTCCCCAGATAGTGTGATGCGCATTAGCATCAACTTCCAGTACCACACCCCACTTTTGATTGTTCCGCTTCACGGATCAGTTCCTCCAGGTTATCCGAAAGAACCGCCTTCTCCCGGTCCATATAGGTTGAAACTAGCCAGAATCTACAAGTACCTACTTCCAGGCTAACTGCAGTAGTGTCATCATTGCTTTATTGAGAAAGAAGGAAAATATTAATATTATTTTTCCCCAGAATAAAAGATCTGACCTTCGCAGACTTACTAAAGGTATAATTTTGTACCCCTTGGGTCTGAGGCCATAGGTCCTGTTGTTATTAATCTAAGGTTCTTGGATATCCTCACCCGAACTAGGCAGTCTGAGGAGAAAAGCTGCCGAAGCAGCCTTAGAATGGTGAAGGTTAATTTGAGTTATCTTAATAATGCTACCTCAGGAATATTATTTGTCGGTATTTTGAGATGCGCCGGACTCGCCCGTCTTGCTAACCCTCATACCCTCTGTAGAGGACTTGTCAGTGCCCCCCGTCTGGCCGGGCTGCCGACATCCTCCTTCATCGGTACACCAGCTCCTTCGCTTATGTGCCCCTCCTCATATTCCAAGTGAATCCTTGCCAGACCGAGGTCGCCGAATTCACTATCCCTCTACCCTCAGCTTTTTTTCCATGCTGCTGGTAGCCGCATCAAGCTTGGGCGAGTTGCTACCATCCTCCGGTTGGCCTCCCGTACGCGCTTCCGCCCAATCCTTTTTTATAAACGTTGAATCCGAAGTTAATTACTCCCTTCGTTTTGTGGAGAAGGGCAGGGACTCCTTATTTATTACCATAATTGATAATTTCGAGCTTGCCCCTTCGCCTCCTCCTGCTTGATGATCTTCCAATTTCCGGTCGGAAGATTCGGGTTGCCGCAAGCTTTGCGCTTGGCCACACCTCCCCTACTTAGGCTATAGCCTTTTTATACAGATTCACAGATCTAGAGTCCGAACATGCAGTCATCTTTACACGCCCTTGATACCATCCCGCATCTCTGCAGGATGGGGGTGGTCCCGGATTTTCTCCCAGGACCTTTAAAAGGACGAGGTTAAGTGCATTATACACCAACTTCAATTTTTCCGCCGTGATGCTCCCATCCTCTTGACTTTCGTCAATTACGGCTAGCTCAACACATGCTCCCTTCGGACATCGCTAAACGGCTTTGTCCCTAAGTTAGAGCTCGGCTTCGTGTCAGTCAGCAACTTGGCCCGCTTGCTGACGACTACTTCCACCTTGTCCTGGGACCGCTGTCTTTTTGACACATGGTTCCTTTTCGAGCTTCCGCAGCCCACAGTGATCCTTGCTCCTCGGGGGTCGCAGCCCACTTTTCGAGAATTCGAAATGCCGAGCGGCGATTTCTATACCGCCTTTTCGCCGGAGGAGCGTCTCTCGTCCCAGTCTTCTGTGCTACGTTTAGATGGTACCGCTAACTCTCGGGACTGGTGCCCTAGTGTCATCCACCTTTGCACCCTTCGAGGCTCCACCCGTTTGGTTCGAGGTACCTGCCTTAGCTGATACCGGCTTTTGAGGAGAGCCGGTGCCCTAGGTTTTGTTATTGTTTGATATTTACATTATGATTCCCGCAGGTATCGCAAAAATAAAGGTCGCCTGCGCAGAGATCCGTATACGCAGGTAAGGCTTATTACAACTGGAGGTCGCCAGGTATCCAGCGGGCTCCGTTCACGACGGGGCTTGGTTAAATGGGCCCCCAGCCTGGCAGATCGTCAGCACGAGTCGCTTTACACCTTAGTCCGGCCCATTTGCCATCATTTAGCGTGACCCGCCTTATACCTAGGTCACTTATTAACACCCGCTCAATGAGCGTGGACCCGGTGGCAACGGCAATTATAAGGCCGTAGTCCATAACCGAGGCCTCTTTCTTTTCAAATTGGCAATTTTCATCATGAAGAACGAGTTTCATTCCAAATGGCTAAGCACATTGCTTTTTATTGGAATCCCATTTTCATCATACAGAAAAAGTTCCATTGTTTAAGAAATGGTTTAGATCTGGTTGCTGGCTTTAATCGGTTAAAAAATTGTTAAGCTGCATTAAAATTTGCTACTTTCCAGAACTTGAGCCTCATCTGGAACTCAAATTAGAATTTCAATTTCATATTCGAAGACGAGTTTGGTCCTAATTGGTTAAGAAGTTTTCTATGTAGTTTCATTCTAATTGAACAGTTTCCAAAACCAATGCTGTTTCAACTACATCCGGAACTCAAATTGGAATTATTTAAACCGAGTTTCATCCCATTTGGGAAATTACTTAGTTTTATACAAAGCCTATAGTTTCATTCTCTAGTGGTTAAGATTTGGCGTAATTGCAGTCGAATTGGCCATTATATTGAATCCACGCAATGAAGAAGGCACTAAACGAATTTGGCCGAAATCAGAACTCAACGCAATCGTTTCTTTGCGCTCGAACCCGCCTTCATCCCCTCGTTGGAGCCATTACTAGATACCGTTGAAATTCAAATCTGAACTTAGTTGTGAATATTATTCATTTGTTTCGTCACACATTGTGTAAACCATATTTAATAGTAGTAAGGTTAAAATCGCAAGCTAAACCGAAATGAACACAATATTGACAAAAAGTATAAACAAAAAAAGTTTGGTCGTACCAAAAACCTTAGTAGCCCTAAACTGCTGATAATTCTTCTCAACACCTGACAATTCTTACGAAATCAACTAATCATGACCTCGATTCCCTTTATTAAATACATAGTATGTTGTGATTGGCCCCTGTGAGTACACATGTACGACCATGTGTATTACGAAAAAAACCTCACCAATATAAATTCGCATCATGTTCGAACCAGAATTTTATACTCATTTTTGTTGTTTACAGAACTTTGTGTCTTAGTTAGCCATATTCCTGAATTTCATCTAATTATAGTTTAAACTCTTAATTTCCATGACACACATCGAATTTCATTAGAATCGGTTAAAAATTATTCAAGCTCCCTCCTCCCAAGCTCCTCCGGATGACTCGAACGTTTAATGTAGAAATTAAGGGTGCTTTCTTAAGGGTAGGGACGGCCCTAAAAATTCGCCTAGGGGAAACTATAATCCTGGAGTAAAAAATCGGGCTTCGGTTTGCACCTGAACCCCTTTTTGAAATCTTATGACTAGTTTGTATATTTCGGACGGCGACTTATAGGGTTTTAATTCAATGTCTTACCTTGCTGTAATGTTAGGACGACCAGTGATTTGCCAATTTTGAAAATTCTGAATCCCTCAAAAGCTTGTATCTCCCGATCCGATAACCGAAACTGTCACCAAACCAAAAATTTAAAAGATTGAGCTAAGTGAAATGAATGAAATGAACTTATTTTATGGTTTTTAAATATTTCTTTTGCACACGTTGTGTCCTAGGACACTTACACTTTTCTTGCCTCTTGAAATCGAGATATTACTTCGAATTCATCAGCCAGGCAGTGAGAGGATTGTGATTTGTATTAATTGAATGTAATCCACGATATCGCGAGAGATGAGCCAACTTTTAAAGTTTGGTGAAGGGCTCTTACTTTTTTTTTTAATGATAAGCGCCGACAATCTACCAAAATAATCGATATTTTTGAAGAAAAAAAAAATCAGAAAAATATTTGCCTTAGGCACAAAAAGATTAACAAAAACATTTTCCAAACCCCTTTATAAAAATATTTAGATATTTTTGTTAAAAAACCCATTACCATATAATCTAAAATGTATTGATACAACAACATTTTGCTGTTGAGGATTTAAAATAACAAAACCAAATTCGCAAATCATTAATCACCTTGACATCATTTTTCTATAATCAATACATTAATTTCTCGGTATATACGTCAAAGAGTTTATTTTTTCAAATTTACTGCTGCTTCCGTAATAAATCCCCAAATTTGAAATTCGGCTAAATACACAGACAAAGCCTTTGAATGAATATCGAGTAGATTTATGCGATTCAGTCAAATTTTTCTAGAATACATATACCAACATAAACCCTCTAATACCCTAATATTGAATTAATATCAATATTTGATTGAAGTTTATGTTGTGCCCTAGCTACAATAAAGTCTAAATAAAAATGCTTGTGTATTTGGTAACAAAGTAGAACGTAAACTAAATAAATTTATTCCAAAATCATGATGGTGCAAAATTTCCACTTTGAATTTTTTTTTTTTTTGTTGCCGTATTATCCGAGGTGCACACAATATGCCACATATACAATATTGTAGTCGTTCTTGAATATACACACAATGTACAAAAACACAAAATATCTTTTGAGAAGAATATTAAAATAATTTATACATTTTATTTTATTTTAGGATGACAGGTTAGCTTATTTCTTTATTTCCTAACAATATTCTCTCCACCCTCTTCGGATGTATAAACCGATATAAGCCTAAGACATTTTCCATATAAAGTTCATTTTGTTGCTGTTATTGTATTGTTTGTACGCGATTCTTTCTAGACTATATTTGTTGACATAAATGTTTTAAGATTTAGCAAGAGGGAAAAGGCTTGTAACTTTCTATACTTTATGTGGGTTTTTAGTTAAGCTTAAGAGGCAAAATCAATATGCTACTTGGTTAACAATAAATGTTTCAAACTTCAATTTATTGCGCGTAAATAAAAATCGTTTTTCCCCAAATATTGTTTGCGTGTAATATAATTTATGTGCTTTAAACTTAGACAATAATCTAATTTCAAGATCAACAAGGGCGAAATGGAAATTTTATATGAGTTTGTGTACTCTAAAGAGATAAACAAAAATTTCATCGTTTCTTATATTTAACTGATTATCTTATCTAAATTGTAAAATAAATCTGATAAGTAAAAAAAAATATTCCCCTCATGTCGTATATCGTATTCGAATATATATGTATGTGCAGTACATGTATTACATATGCATATGTATGAGACATATTCTCGTAATGCAATTATTAAAAATTTAAATTATTTTGAAGATAAAAACAATAAAAATAAATAAATTTGCTAAATCTAATTTTATTAATTTAAATAGCAAGAAAAGGAACAACAACAGCAACAACATAAAATAGAATTATGCAAATAGAAAATTTTCAGTTTTGTTTTTTATGTTACAAAATGTAATTTATTGCTTTAAAATTGGATATGCTAGGGATTATATTATTGTATGTGAAATAGCGCTGTAAGATTTTGATTCGATGCGATAGAATATTTTATTTCAGGAGCGACTGCGGAAAATTATTTAACTTGTTTTTACTTTAGCATGAAGCTATAGACTTTAAATTGTATTATTTTCCTTATTTCACCTAAGAATAAAATATTTAAAATGTGTAAAAGTTTTAAAACGACCAAAAACATTTTCAATACTTCGGTTGCAGCCTACGGCACTTGTGCGCCACACTAAAAAATTTTAGGCGCTGGTTTAATAATAAAAGGAACACAGTTGTTTATTTTAGTTTTAACAAATTTTGTTTATTTATGTTTTATTTAAGCCGGATACAATTTACGTTTTATTCCCTTTTTTTTATTTTAATACAAATTGTTAACTAAATAATAATGATTGCGATCACAAAATACTACTGACTAACTTTTTTTATGTTACCCTTTTATAGACGTATGTGAAGTTAGCCAGAAATTTTTATCCCGAAAAGGCGGTTTCAAACTACGTGTGTCTTTGCTAAATTATAAAGCTACTTTACGTATGAGACGTTAAGTTAGCCAAAAATTTTCATCCAGAAAAAAAAATATATGGTAACCAATTCAGCGATTTTTTTTTGATATTTAAAAACATTAGCATACTATAAGCTAACTTTATGCAAACAATTATCAAATTCGTCCTTTGGCAAGTTTGTCAAATATCATCAATGGCAGAATTTGAAAGTTAATAGTGATAGTTTAATTGCACATATTCGTCTGGTTCAGCGATACTAAAAATCTTTCGGATTGAGGCTACAGTGTTTAGAGATTGGCATACTATAGGCTAACTTTTTGCAAAAAATTATCAAATTCCTTCCGTGGCAAGTTTGCCAAATATCATCACACCACCTTTTTACAAAAATTAGCCTATAGTATGCCAATCTCTAAACACTGTAGCCTTAATTTGAGAGATTTTTAGTATCGCCGTACCAGATGAATTTGTGAAATTAAACTATCACTATTAACTATCAAATTCATCCTTTGACGATATTTGGCAAACTTGCCAAGGAACAAATTTGATAATTTTTTGCATAAAGTTAGCCTATAGGAAGCCAATTTCAAAACACTTTAGCCTCAATTTGAGAGATTTTTAGTATCGCCATACCAGACGAATATGAAATTAAACTATCACTATTAACTATCAAATTCAGCCTTTGATGATATTTGGCAAACTTGCCAAAGAACGAATTTGATAATTTTTTGCATAAAGTTAAACTATAGTATGCCAATTTCAAAACGCTTTAGCCTTGTTACGAGAGATTTTTAGTATCGCCGTACCAGACGAATATTTAAAATTAAACTATCACTATTATACTATATAATTCAGCCTTTGATTATATTTGGCAAACTTGCCATGGAAGGAATTTGATATTTTTTGGCATAAAGTTAGCCTATAGTATGCCAATCTCAAAACACTTTAGCCTTAATCCGAGAGATTTTTAGTATCGCCGTACCAGACGAATATGTGAAGTTAAACTATCAACGTTGCGTAAATAATTCAGCCTTTGATGATATTTGACAAACTTGCCACGGAAGGAATTTCATAATTTTGTGTATAAAGTTAGCCTGTAGTATGCCAATTTCAAAACATTGTAGCCCCAATCCGAGAGATTTTTATTTTTGCTATACCAGATAAATATAAATTTGCTTTAATTAAAAAACATACTCGTATGTATAACTATTACAAAATAAGTCTTTAGCAACTTACTTTAATGATTTTTATTTTGTGCATTAATTTGTGTTTAATGTCATTTAATTTTTTTAATTATCAAAATAAAATCGCTGAATTGGTTACCATATATTTTTTTTCTGGATGAAAATTTTTGGCTAACTTTACGTCTCATACGTGAAATAGCTTTTTAATTTAGCAAAGACACACGTAGTTTGAAACCGCCTTTTCGGGATAGAAATTTCTGGCTAACTTCACAGAGGTTGTTATAGGTTGTGTCTGTGTAGTATATGTACACTCACATTAAATGTACGATAATATTGCTTACTACATTATTGCTTGATGTTAGCTAGATTAGGACGTATCCTATTAAGTGTGTTCACAAACGAACCTTAATGTGAGTGTACAAATTTTAATAGTCACTTCAATCTACCACCATTGATGTGGCATTATGTATTTGTTTTGGTCCTCGCACTGATAATCTGTGTTTTGATTTAAATATATAAAATAAATAATTATTGCTTGGATATTTAAAGATGATATAAGTATCTAATCTAATTATTTGTGACAGTATAGTCTTTATGTGTATTATGTGTTTCAGCTTGAACTATAATTATATAATTATTTATTATTATGTAAGCAACGAATTTAGTGTAGCAAAAAACAAGTTACACAACAAAAAAATGGAACTTGAATTAGAATTTGTAGTTTTACGGTGGCCTGAGTATAATAATTTATACCCCTTCGTTATGAGGCACCGATCCTGTTATTGTTAATCCACGCTTCTTGGATTAGCACCAGCTTCTGATCTCACTTAGTCAGTCTGAGAACGAGTGCTGCCGAGGCAGCCTTCATGTGATGCTGGTTTATTTGTAAAATGTTAACCATTGTGACCTACCTTATTCATCTCTTCCCCTACTTCTCGTATCAGAAAAGTAACCCCTGGACAACCGCTGCTATCCATCGTTTCACCGCCAGTCTTCTCTTGTAATCCTTTTATGTTATCGCCGTTGCCATCCCCGTCTCGCGGAGACTTCAACAGGTTTTCCCCATCAGAGTCCAGAGAATGGGAGTAGGCTTGAACAACCATCATTTCGGTATCCGTATCCGTCTCCGGAAGATCAACACCTTCCTTCCAGACGTTTACCCCGGGCTGGTTTACCACTTGCGTGTCCACTTCATCCTTCTTATACAACTTGAGAGTGATCGACCTGAATCCGAAGTTGATCACTCCCTTTGTTTCCGCGAGGAGAGTTAGGGACTCCCTGTTTAACAGCATAACTGTCAACCTGTAGCCCCCTTTGGCCTCCTCTTATTTCACTATCTTCCAATTCTTTGCCGGAAGATGTGGGTTACTGATCGGAGGCTTCTCTGACATGGTTTGCAACCAGACGCGTGCCCTTGGTCTGCTCGGAATTTCCTACTTACTGACCTTCCCCAGCCTCGCGCCCTGCCATACCCCGCCTACTTTGGCCACTGCCATTCTATACAGATCCACCGATGTTTTATCTGAGCACGCAGTCAACTTAACGCGCCCCTGATACAAGCCCGCATCACTACAAGACGGTAGGGTTCCCGGATTATCTCTCAGGACTTCCAAAAATACGGAGTTCAGTTCGTTGTAAACCAACTTCGATTTTTCAGCTGTAATGCTCCCGTCTTCTTGACCCCTGTCAATGAAAGTGAACATCAAGGGACACCCCTTCAAAATTCCGCTGAACAGCTTTACCTTTTGGTCATTTTGGGCTCCTGTGGTCACCTTGGCTTGTTTAGCGTTGCCCGGTACTTCCTCATCAAGTGACCTCATTCTTTTCGAACCAAGATCCTTATTCAAAGTGCCGCTGCCGACAACTTACCTCGCCCATGCCACAGATTCCTTTTGTTCTGCTGTTAACTGCCCCTCTGGGGTCGCAGTCAGCCTTTCTTAAATTCTGTGCGCTGACCATTTTTCACGATATCGTCGCTTCGCCGGAGGGACCCATTCCGATCCCCTGCTTTTTTATTTGGCTCCGGTTCTGCTTCTACCTCGCTTTAATGTCACGGTATTGCTTCCCCCCCCCCCCCCCCCCCGCTAAAGAGGGAGCCCGACCTTTAAGGTTCAAGCTACTCCCTTCCTTGTTGCTTTCCAGTTTTTGAAGGGTACTGGCTCCCTATTTCTTTATCATTCATGCTATTCCCATGAGTATCGGCGAAAAATGGGTCCACCTGTTCAGAGATCCGCATACACAGGTAAGGCTAAATACAACTGGAGGTCGTTAGGTATCCAGAGGGCTTTTCAACTAAGACTAAGCTAAAACCAAATAACGGACTAATTATTTTATAAAACATTTTAAATAATTACGTTTCAAACTATGGCTTTACATCTATTTGCGTTAAATTTCGTATGAAATGTTGTTGTTGTCAAATCTTTTAAGATTTTTTTTTTTTTTTTTTTATTAGGCTTGGCTCCTACATAAAAAAAGAGCCATATTGCCAAAAATCATATTTATAATTTTCTGTTTCCATATTTTAATTCAAATTTCATATTTATTAATTTCCTTACTCTTATATAAAGAATCGGTTACTCCCTTCACATATTTTATCGGATAGTATTTATTTCGTATCAAATTGTTATCCCACTTATCCTAATAAATTCATACATTTCCTTATTAACCAAATTGCCGTCATTCATTAAATCACTTAGGTTTCTTGCATTCCGAAGGACGTTATACTTAGACCTGTATTGGTTGTATTTAGGACAAGCCAATATGAGATGTTCAACATCCTCCACACTTCCACACAACTCACAATCTTTTTCCTCACTCAAATGACGTTTCCACAAACATTCCTTCCAGTTTCCATGGTTCAACCTGATTCTCTCAACTGTTCGCAACATTCGCGTATCTCCTTTGAGCTCCTTAAAGAACGGAATTCTCAAAGGAGTACCACGGACCACTCTGTACTTCATTCCTTTCGTTAGACTTTTCTCGTTAAATTCACTCTCCCATTTTCTCCACAGATTCATCTAAAACATTCGAAGTACGTCTCTTGCATCCTTCTTTTCGTACTGCTGAACCATGTCATTCAATGTATTTTTTTTTGCTAACATATAGGCTCTTTCATTCCCTTCGATCTGTCTATGTGATGGGATCTATTGTATGGTCACATCACGTTGACAGTCTCGAACGCATTCAAAAATAAGATCAACATACACATTGCCTTCTATTCCACCTCCATATTTAAGCAAACATAAACCACTCTGATAATCGGAAAATATTACTATTTTCCTTTCCCCTTCATTCACAGCCAGTTTAATTCCTTCAAATATTCCAATCAGTTCAGCGTTCATTATACAAATGCTTTTGTCCACTTTAAAATACTTTTCAACATTCTTACCAGGCATAAAGACACCAACACCCACTCCATTCTCATTCACACTAGCATCTGTATAAACGATATCATTTTGCACATACCGCTGACTGATGTTCCCAAACATAATTTTGGCGATAACTTCATTCATTCCCCATACACACTAATATCATATCCAATTTTGGAGGATATAAGGGCCTTTCTTAGCATGTCAGTTACACTCGGATGAGCGCCCCATTTAGGTTTGCTCACCCGTTTAACCACATTTCAACGTTCCTTGCAGTTATCTGCCAAAATTTTCATATGCTTCGCAAAATTCATACGTCTATCAATCCAAATACCCAAATACCTGTACGCATTTACTTGTTCAATTCTGTAACTATCAACACTTATATTAACATTTGCAACGTTTGTTCTGAAATATATATAAATTTAAAAAATTTTAGTAGTATCGGGTTAACTAATTAAAATCTCATTAAAAGCAAAAAGCTTAATGAACTGTTCGATTTAAAATAAGCTAAAAAACTTACAACGAACTAATTATTTGAAGTAACGGATTAAATAATTTGATTTCAGGCACTATAATTTTCTTTAAACTAAAACAAGCAAACACCTGTTTCACTTTATGAAGCAACGTCTTCAATATTTCGGATTTATTCTCTGGCATTTTTTTTTAAAGCCGCTTACAACTTCTGCAGAAATGTTGTTGTTGTCAAAATCAATATGAGACTAGCCGATATTACCCGGCGTTGCCCAGTTCGTTTTTTGATATGTATATACAATCGATTTATATCAACTAGGAAGCAAATAGCCTTGCGTGAATTTAATAGGAATAAGAGTAGTGAGAATAAGATTATGTATGATAAAATGAATGGAAAATTGAAAAAGGCTATTCGCAGAGCAAAAAGGAATAGTTGGTGGGAATATGTGTCCCAAATGACACATAGAACCACAACTAAGGATGTATGGAGTTTGTTTAATAGGGTGAATGGTAAACATTTTAAGGTGAGCAATGTGGTATGTGAGAACCGAGAAAAAGGTGAAGAATTTGTAAGAATGGTATTGAATGTAAGCAATGATTTGAATGTAATAAATGAAGTTGATAGAATGAGTAGAAATGAAAGAATGGATTGTAAGTATGAATGGGGAGAGTTCCTGAGAGTGTTAGATAGATCAAAATCTACCACTCCAGGGACGAACCGAGTAAGTTATAAGATGATTCGGTTGTTGAGTGACTCAGCAAAACATAATTTGCTTGATATACTCAACAAAGTGTGGATGGGTTCAAAGATACCGGACAAATGGAAAGAGAGCAGGGTGGTTCCTATCCCTAAACGGGATAGAGATCCAAATGTGGCAACAAATTATCGAGGCATATGTATGTTGAATGTTTTTATAAAAATCTTAAATGGAATGATGAAAGAACGAATGGAAGATTTTGTGAATGAGAATAATTTGTTGCCATCGACAACATTTGGATTTCGAAAGAACCACTCTACAATCTAGTGTGTGGAAAAGTTTGTTTGGAAAGTAAGAAAGGATAATTTGAAAGCTGTTGCGGTATTTTTGGACATCGAAAGGGCTTATGATTATGTGGTTCCGTAGAAATTACAACAAATTATATCAAATTTTGGATTTTCACGGAAAGTATGTATGTGGATAAAAGATTTCATGACTGATAGAAAAATGGTTCTGAATGGAAGTGGTTTTAGGTTGGAGGGAGTTGCAAATATTGGACTTCCGCAAGGGAGTAGAATATCTCCAGCTCTGTTCAACCTATATACCAGCGAGATACACCACATCAATACAAACAATCAAATCGTTCTGCAATTTGCAGACGATTTTGTAGTAATTGGAAAAGGGAGAAGTATTGATGTGGCGGCTCAAAGAGCGCAAAAGGGGGTAGATGATATAATTCAAAAACTTAAAATGTTGAATCTGAGAGTGAATCCTAATAAGTGTGCTTATATGAGTTTCAGAACAAAGGTTTCAAATGTTAATATAAGTGTTGATAGTCAAAGTATTGAACAAGTAAATGCGTACAGGTATTTGGGTATTTGGATTGATAGACGTATGAATTTTGGGAAGCACATGAAAATTTTGGCAGATAACTGCAAGGAACGTTTAAATGTGGTTAAACGGGTGAGCAAACCTAAATGGGGCGCTCATCCGAGTGTGACTGACATGTTAAGGAAGGCCCTTATATCCTCCAAAATTGGATATGGTATTAGTGTGTATGGGAATGGTTCGAAAGGGGCTTTTAGCCAATTAATGAAAGTAGAAAATGCATGTGCAAGAGTGGTATTGGGGGCGATTAACTCAACCCCAATACACACTCTGTGGTCTGAAATGGGTGATTCACCTCTCGATTACAAGAGAGAGTGGATCACAGTGAGAGAGTCGGTGAGAATGATAACTAAGAAAAATGAGTTTTGGAACGAGATGATAGTAAGATTACAAAATAGGGCGGTGTACAAACCGACATATAGAACTAGTATTGCACTTGAAAACTTGAACATGTTTCTGAGTATAGGCAATGCTGGTCCGCAACCCGTTCCTAATAATCTTACTGTATGTTTGAATATGGAGGAATTTAATAAGGGAATGAATGAAGTTATCGCTAAAATTATGTTTGGGAAAATCAGTCAGCGGTACGTGCAAGATGATATAGTTTATACAGATGCTAGTGTGACTGAGAATGGAGTGGGTGTTGGTGTATTTATGCCTGGTAAGAATGTGGAGAAGTATTTTAAAGTGGACAAAAGCATCTGTATAATGAACGCTGAACTGATTGGAATGTTTGAAGGAATTAAACTGGCTGTGAATGAAGGGGAAAGGAAAATAGTAATATTTTCCGATTCCCAGAGTGGTTTATGTTTGCTAAAATGTGGAGGTGGAAGGGAAGGCAATGTGTATGTTGATTTAATTTTTGAATGTGTTCGAGACTGTCAACGTGATGTGACCATACAATGGATCCCATCACATAGACAGATCGAAGGGAATGAAAGAGCCGATATGTTAGCTAAAAAGGGTACATTGAATGACATGGTTCAGGAGTACGAAAGGAATGATGCAAGAGATGTACTTCGAATGTTTCAAATGAATCTGTGGAGAAAATGGGAGAGTGAATTTAACGAGAAAAGTCTAACGAAAGGAATGAAGTACAGCGTGCTCCGTGGTACTCCTTTGAGAATTCCGTTTTTTAAGGAGCTCAAAGGAGATACGCGAATGTTGCGAACGGTTGAGAGAATCAGGCTGAACCATGGAAACTGGAAGGAATGCTTGTGGAAACGTCATTTGAGTGAGGACAAAGATTGTGAGTTGTGTGGAAGTGTGGAGGATGTTGAACATCTCATATTGGCTTGTCCCAGATATAGCCAATATAGATCAAAGTTCAACATCCTTCGGAATGCAAGAAATCTAAGTGATTTAATGAATGAGGGTGATTTTTTGGCTTACAAGGAAATGTATGAATTTATTAGGATGAGTGGAATAACAATTTAATACGAAACAAATATTTACTAGCCGATGGAATATGTGAGGGGATAATCTGGTTCTTTTTAAGAGTGAGGAAAATCTTATTAAAAATGTAAATTGAATTAAAATATGTAACAGAAAATTATAAATATGATTTTTGGCGATATGGCTCTTTTTTATGTAGGAGCCAAGCCTAATAAAAAAAAAAAAAAAAAAAAAAAAAAAAAAAAAATTTCTTCCCTTTTGTATTTCCCTTCTCTGTTATAATAATGGTGAATAGTTGAGAAGGGAAGCAGTGGAAACTATTTAGTTAAAAAATAATTATTGTGTTTTAAATGTAAAAATTTTAAGTGATATTGTAATACATTTTTATTGTTTGAATTATCGTATTTTATAAAGATTTGTATTTGTATTAAATTGTATTGCTGCTTAAATAAAATTAGTTTTTATTATTTTTTCATCTATCCAGTGTAATCTGAAAACAAATTAATTTATTTTAAATGAAATTTATACTTGTGAAATAAATAAAAAATTACATTATTTAAGAGCTGCACGATGAACAACGTTCACAGTTTTGCCATTTTCCACAAAAACGTATAATCCAGATGGCTTTCCGAAGCGAGAATAAAGTTGGCCATGGGAGAAGCATGGTGATTCCAAATCAATACCACATAAGTTGAATGTTTGGCCTTGTGACTTATTTATTTTAATTGAAAATGCCAATTGAATTAGGAATTGAAGTCGCTTGAATGGAATTGGCGAATATGTTGGTACCATACGTGGTATTAATACATGTTCTCCTACGAATTTTCCTGTTATAATTGTCGCTTCAATAACGTTGCCATATATTTTTTTAATTACCAAACGAGTTCCGTTACACAATTTGGGCGATTGAATATTGCGCAATAAAATAATTGGAGAACCAATTTTTAATTGCAAATGATATGGTGCCAAACCTGGTATATTTATGGAATTTAAAAATTCCGTTCGATAATTAACTGCTTCACTTTCTTCAATGACAGTATCGATTGATTTAAAAACATTGTTTCTGTATCCAACATATCTTGAATTTTTAGATTTAGAAATTCTACTTCAATATTTTTGGGCGCTAAAATTGCACGATTTTGTAACCATTGAATTTGCTTATAGTTTTGTAGAATATTTGGATATACATTTGTTATTAATTCTTTCCGAGAATTAACAACTGTATGCTGAAAGATCGTTTTGGATAAGTACACGCAATTCAAGTAAATCAAGCTTATTGTATGATTGTTCTCATGAACGATCATAATTAATTAGATCATTTGCTAATCTTGAAGGTGATGGCAATCCTAAAGTTTGAAGATTTTGATTTGAAATAGTCATGCAGATATTCTCAGGTTGAATTAAACAGTCATTGAACATGATTGGTAAGAAATCAATTGTGTTGTCGTTATGAATACTGCGATATGTGTGAAGAATATCCTCAGTCATTGCATTTTTGAATTTTTACCATTATTCATTTGGATTGGAAGGACTGGAAATTGTAATGATAATGGCAAATATTTTGGCGTATTTGATTTGGAGATGAGGTAATGACTGCATCGTTATAAGGGAATCCCAATGTAAATCTGCATCTAATAAATTCAAAGCCAAACATGCTGCGTAAAATGTTTCATGTTGGTGTAAATTAACTGTTTTTAAATTATTAAATGATGTATAGCTTCTGGAACATCGATTAATAATAAACGTTAATAGAAACATTCCTTTTCATTTGGATGAATGGTGTAAATTCTGCCTTAAACATTTGACTTAAAAATGCCAGGATGTCCATCGACAGGTGTACCTCGTTTTCGAAGTTCCCATTTCTTTTATCCCACGCATAGTAGGCAGGCATTTCTGAATTCAGCAAATTATGTGTAAATGAATTTTGTTGTTGACATGTATTGAAAAATTCTGTTAAAGTAGTTTTTGGTTGAAAAGCAGCTCGCTGTGCAATATTTTGGTCTGTAAAACAGACACGTCGTCAATTTTGAAGCTGTACCGCTAAATGAATTACTGGTGGATCTCTTTCGTGCATTGAAAATGAAAAAATACGCCAAATAGCTTTGCTGGTGCTTATATACCTTCCAGTTTGAAATCTTGAAATTTCGTCATTTAAATTGTATTGTCGCTCAATATTGAAAACTGCCATGTTGTAATGAGATCCAATAAGGATTTTAGCTTTTGTTTAAAAATTCGTGCTATAATGTCATGTCGATCATGCGATTGCTGACCATGCTTTAATAATTTTACAATATCGTTTCATTTTGGATTGCATGTGAATGTTATAAATAAATTGAGTGTTCCGTAATAACGAACGAAAGTCATAGCGTCTTCAATATACTTTTGCATTTGACGTGGACTGCCAATGTATGATGAAGGAAGAATAACAATATTAGCGATGTCATTGGCATTAATACTTCTGTCTACATTTCCATTTATTGCATCACGCAAGTGGATCTAATTTGACTGATTAACACGAATGTATCGTAGACGTTCACTCTCGATTTTGGCTTACATATCGACCACATACTGACGGTATAAATATCTACATTTTAGAATATGATTATCTTCAGTAGATCTAATCATTAGTCGATAATTGAAATAATTCATAGCTCTAATTTTTTGGTCAGTTTTGCGCCGGTGGATGAATTTGTTTGTTTTATGTTGATGTGATATCCATCATCACCTTCCCAAAAAATTAAAGGGTATTGCAATGCGTCGTAAGAGCGATGAGTGTATTCAATTTTCTGAATGACGTTATCTCTCCGCTTAATAACTATGTCACGTGATTAAAAAGCTTCCCCAACCATTACAACAGCAATTTCATCAACTGTTGGTGCATTATATCTATACGGACGTGGGCACCTGTTGGTGTTTTATCTGTTTTAATGACGATCATGTAATTATCATTTTCCAATTTCCAACAATTGTATTAATTAATTTTTTTCCATTAAATATTGTTGAATTGTATTAATGATTTCACGCTCTCGGATTACGGTTATGCTAACCGTATTTCGCAACGTTCTTGAACTTGCTGTTCATTTGATCCAATAAAATATATTTGCAAAAATTTCGCATTTTCATTTGGCATTGGATACATTGATCCGATGTGGTGATAAACTTGGCCTTGAATTTTAAAAGTTGATCAAAATTACGACCAAGAGAATCAATATTGGCAATTTGTTTTGCGCCATTTGGAAACATTGATTAAACTTCCTTATTTTTGACAAAAATAGCTTTGAATCACTTGATTCTCCTGTCATCAAGGATTTTAAAGGTTCAAATGGTGGATTTAAAATTGGTAAAACAACTTTACCTGAAGTATTTTATACGATAATATTTTATGAATTTTTGACGTAATAAAATGGGGGAAAAGTCCAAAATTAAGATTAATGTCCAAAAAACTTACCTGAAGAGCAACACATCCCAAGAGTTTCATTTTTAAATTTTAATGCATAACAATAATTTCATTCTTTATCCATTTCACCGATAGAAATTTTAGGATGGGCGTAATAATCGATGTCTGCTTCATAATTAAAGGCAATACGATGAAATGCTCTTGCCACAGCTCGAACATTTCTATTTGATCTTCGAGTAGTAATTCTTCCAATTTCGGTTATATTTTCTTGTTGAATTTCACGTTGTAAGTTGCACTGCCTTTGTGTCTTTAATTCTGATAATTGTTGGTCAGCATTACTATTTTCTTTATATCGTCTAATCGCTTGATTTCTTCGCGTATTGCGACCAATATTTGGATTCTAGGCATATTCCACTAGAACATTTCCACTAGGCACAATTCCACTACACACAATTCCACTGGCACAGTTCCACTTGGCACAAATCCACTGGGCACAATTCCACTTGGCACCATTCAACTTGCACAATTCAACTTGCACAATTCAACTTACACAATATAACTTTTTGATAATCAAACGCATTTAGGATGCGCGATTTACCATCCTAAATGCGTTTGATTATGAAAAAGTTAAATTGTGCAAGTTAAATTCGTTTAATTATAAAAAAAGTTAAACTTAAAAGCTACCTGAAGAAAGAACTACGAATGTTAAATACGAATTAAACGAAAACACGAATTGCATGCAGTGAAATTCTGTCTAGTGGAATTGTGCAAGTGGAATAAGCCTAGAATCGTAATAACTACAGCAACAGAAATATTTTTTACCATTGCTATCTTCACCATTTTTTTGAAAGCTATCCCCTTCTTTTATTATCAATTAGCTTTTTTACACATTGCAGTTTTTATTAGTTTAAAATCCATAGTTATAATTATCTTCGTAATTATGTTTCAATCACACCAATAAAATATTAAAGTGTATGTTTGCGTTTCATTAGTGTAACTGTACAAGTTATAATGCAAGTTAAATTGTTCCCCAGTCGAATTGTGCCAAGTGGAATTGTGCCAGTGGAATTGCGTCCTGTGGAATTGTGTCTAGTGGAATTGTGCTAGTGGAATCGCCCGGCTACCAATATTTCAGCGACGCATTTTTATGAAAGGAACACTTAATTTTACAATACAATGGAATTATCTGTAACTGTCACTTCGTGTTGCTGGTAACACAATCAATAATTGAAAATGTATGCACTTTTAAGCGTCCTGCGATCAATGTTTTCGCGTACTCCTACATAGAGAAAAAAAAGTTAATGAGATCTCCCTCTTAAACGATTTTGCGGGTTTTCTTTTCATTTAACTAGTTTTAAATAGATATCTATTTGATTTTTAAAAAGAAAGCATTTCATTCCTAAAAGTATTTTCACATTACAATAATATTAAGTTATTCTGCTTGAAATAATGTGTATTTCCTATTAAAAAGGATAATAATGGGAAACTTCACATTAAAGTAAATGTTTAAGCAGATTCCATTTTAATCTTCTTGTCAGCGACCGTGAAAAATTGTTTAATACTGTAAAAATTGAGAAAGAGAATATACTGGTTTGGAACACAAAAAAAAATACCGTTAGAGCGAATGACGATTAAATGTGAAAAAATAAAAAATCCATAATAATAAGTTATTCTAATTAAAATATTAAGTATTTCCTATTAGAGAAAATACTAATGGGAAACTTCCCATTAAAATGAATGTTTAATCGGTAATTCCTCTTAATCGTATCAACGATCGTGGAAAAAATGGTTAGAGCGAACGACGATTCTATAGAAATAAGGAAACCTCATTCTTCGTACAAATTTTGTAA
The DNA here is from genome assembly GCA_958295665.1 of Tipula vernalis. Taxonomy (NCBI): domain Eukaryota; kingdom Metazoa; phylum Arthropoda; class Insecta; order Diptera; family Tipulidae; genus Tipula; species Tipula vernalis. The sequence goes on from OY282559.1 coordinate 40,390,216, forward strand.
CGTGAAGGTGGTGTCTAGTAATGCTAGTGATTTTAATTTTAAAAAAATAAAAATAAAATTCAAGTTATTTTACAAATATTTTTCAGTGCCAATTTTAAAATAAAATTAATTTTATGTGTTTAATTAAAAAGTGTAACAATGAATTTTAAAGTGAATAGCTCTATTTAATTTACTTTTTTAAGCTTTATGTTTATAATATAATAATTTTTTTTGGTTTTTTAGCTTAATTTTTTCTTTTTATTAATTTTTTAATAAAAAACCCGACGTTTCGACAGATTATCCGTCGAAATGGTGACGGGATTATCCATCGAAACGTTGAGTTTTTTATTAAAAAATTAATAAAAACAAAAAATTAAGCTGAAAAACAAAAAAAAAATTATTTTATTATAAATAGCTATGTACATCTACATAATTTTACAGTTCATATAAGAGATTTGTAAAATGTTCGCCATTAATGGTACAACCCACAGCAATAATTATTATTTTATTTTAATATAAAAATATTCATACACAAAGTGTTACAATTGGCAATAAGGTAAGTTATTTTAAAATAAACTTTCAATTTTGTAGTAAAAAAACATAATTATATTGAATATAATATTTGCAGATAATATCTGAGTCAAACCTAAATGGACGGAATTGACAAAAATACAACAAACGGTACGTTTCATTCAGCCAGAAGGAAATCGACGAAGTTGCGCACCTATTACAATCTTGGGGGCTTGCAAAGCCCACGTGCGACGTAATAATCTCTGGAGGCATCTACACCGTTAAGCATTTAGAAAATTTGGATCGAGAGTGTGTAAACGAAATTTTTGCTGATTACGGTAAAACATACATAGGCGAAAAAAGTCTGTTTTTAAGCCAGTTAAGGTCTTGGCGGAAAAGTAAGGTTAGTGTATAGTATTGAAATAGTGTTAAAATACAGGGTGTTGTGCAAAATACTGGCCAACGCTACATATAATTTTCTAAGCTGCTACTAATAGAAGACATAATATTGAGGAAACAACGCGAGAAATATCTTATCTCCCCATTGCTGAAATAATTAAGGTTTTACTGTCAGTTTAAGGTTATGAGAATTATAAGAATTACTCGATTAATAAAATACGACTTATCCAACAGTACTAAAGTAAACGATTAATTCGAACCATACTTAATACGTGGCTAAAAATTATGTTTAATCGTAATATGTGACAAATATTTCAATTTAAAATAGGTTAACAAAATTTACTGCAATACAAATAAAATAGTAATATTTATCGTTTAATTGAGTAATTTTGTTTAAGTAGCATTTTAATAATCGAAAAATTTTCAAAACTAACTATAATATTACAATTATTTCAGCAACCGTATAGATAGAATTTTTGTCGCGATACCATTTTTTGTTCAATATTATGTCTCTCTCTATCAGCATCTGGCCTGTAGCCAGAGCTTCGCATAATAGCCTACAGAAAAAATTCAAAAATTCCTCTTTTTTTGCTAAATACACAAAATTTTCCTTTGAAAATTTATTACTGACATAATATTTTCTCTGTTTCTCAAAAATCTTGCAAAATTTCCTATAAGCTTGAGCCGAACGTATAAAATACTATATACACTAATTACGCATTTTATGAACCAGCGATATTACAAGAAATGCCCGGTTGTTTCATGGTATGTTTTGGTTGAATTTTTTTGGATGCTACTGGGAATCAGAGTTGTAAAATTAATTTATTGTTGTTTTTCTTAGTTTTTATTCTCAAAATAAATTAAACTCGATTTTTGTAATAACAGTCTTATTTAGCAACTATGAAACAATCTGATGTTTACCTCATAGACAGGAAATTTTGCAAATTTTTTTTTAAATTAGGAAATGAGAAATTATTAACTAATAAATTGTTTTAAAAAATTTAGTCTGTAGGGGTATTCCACTGTTTTCAAATTAATTGTAATTTTTGAGCTTTTATAGAAATTATATGATTGACCATTTGTTTAAAAAAACAGTTTATTTATAATTATTAACGCTCATTTCCCTAATTTTGGTTAAATTATTTAACAATTGACTAACTGAATTATTTAACAATAATTGACTAATTGACTAACTTTAACATACTTGATTTTTATAATAAAGCCTCGGTTACCTGATTTGTGATAAAAAGTGGAAATAAGATAGTTTTTTGTTGATAAGTATATCCGCTATTAGGATCGAATGACGAGGACGTTATTCTGGGTCATCCTATATATAACATTAATATTTACTTCTCTATATTCAGGAAATTCCTATGATGTGTGATTGCGAGACAGTAAGTGGAGGATCCATTTTGGAATGGCTTGAAAAAATTTCTACTGAAGTTTCTTCGTTGAGCAGATCATCTAGTGCAGGTTGTTCACACGATTTTTCAGAATCAAATGTAGCCGAAAGGGATTTCTATAATAAAGCCGGTACCAATTTAAAAGCGTTGTTAGAGGAAAGTATAAAAGGAAAATTAATTCTTTTACATTACAAACAAAATAATTCCCTCGATTCCAACAATCAAAAAGAATTATGTCATTTAATTTGTGACTTCCATAAGATGAAAAAACTTCGAATGACTTATTCAGAGATAGAAAATTGGTCTAATAATATAGAATTAATATTTCCTAATGAACGTTCAGTAAGTATTTTCCTGTTTAATTAAAATCTTGGTTAGATTTGTATTATTATTTAAATTTATTTAATCTATTTGCACAGTCTACATACTTTACAGTCTACAACTGGTAAACTTCATTCTCGATGGGTCAACGTCCAGAAAAACGCTGAAAAAAAAATTGATAAAGAAGAAGAAATTGTTGATATCTTAGGCACCGACAACTTTGGTTCGTTTGTTATAATTATTATTTTAAAATAAGTTAACTAATATTCACATTTTTTAAATAGATGAACAAGAATCGCTAAAATGTTGGTTAGCGAATAATTTTGGACCTCGGGTGGAAGTTTGTGAAAAATGGGAAAAGACAACTTCAATTAGAATACCAAAATTCCAGAACTCCTCACAGACTTTACACGATCTACTAAAGGAATGGCCACGATTTGATGACCCCAACGGGTATCAACTGGTATGTGTGTTACATATAATATATAATATTGTTCAAGCCAGCCGCATGCCAAAAGACTTAAGGTTTTTTGACACCCAGTCTACACTAAAAAGATAAAATTTTTCCATCTCTCTTGTGTTATATTCTAAAAAATTTACCAAAAATAATCCAACAAGCAAAATGTTTTGCTTGTTGGATTATTTTTGGTAACTTTTCTAGAATGTAACATAAAAGATATGGAAAAATTTTATCTTTTTAGTGTAGACTGTGTGTCGAAAAACCTGAAGTCTTTTGGCAGGCGGCTGTCTTCAAACACATATAATCTGAATCAGCATTAGTCTAAGCATTACTATATATATACCATATATATATATATATATATATATATATATATATATATATATATATATATATATATATATATATATATATATATATATATATATATATATATATAAAATTGGAAAATGAAGAGGTTTTAATTGAAAATTAAAAAATTAAAAACGCAAGAATTAAAAGGGCATAAGTCACTTATGCCCTTTTAATTCTTGAGCACAGAATTATGAATTGATGCATTTTCTTTTGTAATTTGAATAGATTGACATCGATTTTCAAAAGTTATTCCCATCGAAAGAAAATTTGCTGCTCACCGAATACGACCAGTTTTGCAAAAAAGTTTTACAAATATTCGAAATAGAAATTAAGGACAAACAGTCAAAAATATTATTAAAATCTTTGAAAGAAAAACCTATGGACAAAAGTGAGTAAAATAGTAAACGCCAAAAGCGTTCTAGAAATAATTTTTGTTTTTATCCAATTTTTGCTTTTAGATTCACAACACTGTATCACAGCAATGCTGCTTCATAGCGTGTTAATTCCGAAACGTTTGTCCAAAACTTATAAGCCGACAATATTGGACGCGCAGAGTGATTTCGTAATACATTTACACACAATTAACGATTTGGAACCTAAATTGGAAAGTATACAAGAAGCTTTTCTAAAAAAAAAGCAAGCTATTCAACCAAGAATTATTGTTATTGGCACTACGTTGGAGAATTTAAAAGAATTTTTTGTGTTTTTCGATTACGTAAAATATAAAGTTGTAATTTTATCAAATGTATAGATATAATAATCAAATTAACTTATGTTTATGAACTAAAATACTCGCCTATTTCTAAAATAGTTTGGTCCTTTTTTGAGGAATTTTTTTTTAATTTATCTTCAGAAAAATTTTCTGAGGTTTCCAATTTAATTAACAGAATAAAACACATTAATTAAAACATAGCCATACTATGGCGAAACTAAACTGTTTTATGTGCGAGTATTTTAGTTTATCATTAAATAATCTGATCAATCATATTAAGATTGTTCATGGTGTCCCAACTATATATAAATTCAAATGTAGGCAAAAAATTTGTAGGCAAAAGTTTCAAAATATTTATGCATTTAAAAAACATATTCAGAAGCATATACTTAATGATTCCAAACTCGATCCGATAAAAATAAATCAAACAAATGAGTGTTCTACTACTCCTCAAATTAGTAAAGCGACAGTAAATAGTACAGCGGCTCAACCTACAACATTAAATTTAACAGAAGCACCACTAGATATTATTTTAGAATCAAATATTGTTAATTTGAAATTAGACAAACCAATAGTACAATTTATTTTAAAATTGCATTCGAATCCGTCTCTTCCTAGGAAAGTTGTAACTGACATTCAAAATAATGTTACCGAGCTTGTAACCAAACCAATATCTAATTCAATTTTAAAGTTTTTGAATAATTATAGTGCTGATATTCCAGAAATGGAACTTAAACATTTTATTGAAAACATATCAGAACCTTTTAAAGAAATTGGTTCAGAATACAAGCTCTTAAAATATCTTGAAAATCAAGCAATCTTTAAGCCACCCTAAGGGTACCTATTCACCATGAGCTTTCACACATAGTTACTAACAGTACCCCAACTTTAGCCGAAAATAAAATTGAAGTTTGTCTCTTAGATTTAAAATTTCAGATAAAATCATATTTCGAAAATTCAAACATTTTGGATAAAACACTGGCGAACTTTAATTTATTGAAAACAAAAACTAAACTCTCGAATTGTATAAATGGTAAATTTTGGACTAACATGAAATTTGCATCTGAAAAAATAGTATTACCAATATTTTTTTATCTAGACGATTTTGAAATCAACGATCCCTTGGGATCAAAGTCAGGGTTGCATTCAGTATGCGAAATTTATTATAATTTTCCTGTCATTCCAAAATTTCAACTTTCGAAAATTAATAATATATTTGTAGCAGGATTTATAATGAGCCGTGACATAAAAAAATATGGTATGGAACGATGTCTGAAACTTCTCATTCAACAAATCAATGCATTACAATCCGATGGGGTAGAAATAAACACGACAGACAGATCTTATAAAATTTATATTCAATTTGGTCAAATCGTCTGTGATAATTTGGCGTTGAACAGTGTATTAAGTTATGCAAAATCATTTAGCGCTAATAAATTTTGCAGGATCTGCCTAAGGAATAAAGTTCAAACCCAGGTTGATTGTTTAGAAATACCTGAAGCTCTTCGAAATATAGATAATTATAACACTGAAACTTCATTGATTGGAAGTAGCGAAGGTAGCTTAAAGGAGATTTCTATTATAAATCAAATTAATAATTTTCATGTTACACAAAATATTGCGTGTGATGTAATGCACGATTTATTTATTGGAGTCTGTAAATATGACTTGTCTAAAATATTAAACTATTTTTTGTTTGACAAAAAAATATTTACCCTTGAAACACTAAATTACAGAAAACAAATGTTTAATTACAGTAAAACGGAATTATTAAATAATAGTCCTCCAATTGAAAAAAAACATATTCTAAATACTTCTTTTAAAATGAATGCAGCTCAAATGAAAACTTTTGTCCACTTGCTACCTCTTATAATTGGCGATTTAGTTGTTCCAAATGACCCAGTGTATAGATTTTTAATATTATTAATAAAATTAATTGACATGATATTACTGCCAGAATTTGATGAGAATGATTTAAGTAAAATGACTTTGCTCATTGAAAAACATCACAAAACGTATCAAAATTTGTTCAATGATTCTCTTAAACCAAAATTCCATATGATGGTACACTATCCTACTATTATTAGGCAATTAGGTCCAATAAAATATCTGTGGTGTTTCAGATTTGAGGCGCAACATCATTTATCGAAACTTTATGAGCATAACATCACTACACGAATAAATATTCCTTTTACCTTATGCATCAAAGCGGCATTGAGTCATTCGTATTTTATTATGTCCCAAACTTTTTTTCAAGATGAATTCATAATTAGTAAAAAAATATCCCAGTTTTCTATCTCTTCGCAGACATATTTTAGTAGACTTGAATTTTGGGTTGAATATCCTAGTTCAGCCACTCAAACATGCCATCAAATTATATTTAGAGGTTTAGAATACAAAAAGGGTTACATTTTAACTAAAAAATCAGAAGTTGATCTACCTAAAGTTTATGAAATAATAGATATAATATTATCAAATAACGCTGCATATGTTGCATGTCAAGTTTGGAGTGTAATAAAATTTTTTGACCATTTTCAATCGTATATAATAGGGGAGCCATTGAACTACACATTTAACAGTCTCATGAATTTTGACGGGCCGCCAATTCATTTTTATAATTTAAATAATGGACTTAAAGTTGTTCGCCCTAAAATGTATTTCTAGGATTATTTTGTTTTAAAATAAATATTAAACTATTAGATTTTTTAAACATTAACTATGCATGAATTAAATAACATTATGTTTTTAATTTAATTACTATGCTAGATATACAATATTTTTTAAATGTATTTTGAATAAATGATATAATATATGATTTTATGGTGTAAAGTATTTTAATATTTAATTAAAGTTTTAAAATACACATTTTTGGATTAAATAACAAATTGCATTTTAATTTATTCTTACAAAATTGGTTTTACTTGAAAGTTCAGTTTTAACTATAGATATTTTAAGCAGAAATTCATATTAAATGGTCAATGTGATATCTGTTTAATTTAATCTATTTTAAGCAGAAATGCGGATTAAATAGTTAATGTGGTATCTCTTTAATTTAATATGATTTAAGCAGAAATTCGTATTAAAATGCCAATGTGATATCTGTTTAATTTAATGTGATTTAAGCAGAAATTCATATTAAATGGTTATTTTGGCGTCTGTTTAATTTCACATGTTTTAAACCGATATTCGTATTAAAATGTTAATGTGACATCTGTTTAATTTATTATGCTTTAAGCAGAATTTCGGATTGAACGGTTAATGTGATATCTTCTTAATTTAACACGAAAAGTTATTTATTTATTAAGACGATATCAGGGTCATTTTATTAAGGATTCGGATTATTAAACAATAAGGAAGTTTACTAAAGTAATCAAAAATTCACATCAATTTGTCAAATATTAATGTGAGAACCTTGTTATTTTAAAATGACATCACAGTAAAATATTTATAAGAAAAATCTTATTGTTTTAATAAATTTCCTTTTTGGAAAAAAACTATAGAGATTTCTGATTGACTTTGTATGGGAAATGTGTCATTTTATGTGCCTTTTTTTCTCTGTGTATACGATGTATTCTTGCGCGTGCTGTAATGAAACTAAATGAATGTCAAAAATAGCGGTATTACCATCTACTATCTTAAAAACAGCGCCACCTATCGGGTCCAAATTTCACAAAAATGCTAAACCGCTAAAATCCTAATCTATGGTGAATATTTCTGCTTCCTGCGATGTCTGGTTCATAAATAAGGCTATTACAATCATTACAGACACCATTTTTATATATTAGATGTTTTTGTTGTCAAATCATGATCGTGTTAATTTTAAATCAAAATCTCTTGTTAGGTAAACATCTTTGTATCTTTATTAATTCGATAAATGCAATATTTAACTGGCTACCCACATATAGGTGTCCCAAATAAATATCAGAGCATTCATGCTAATAAATTAATGTCTAAATTAATTATACCAGTATATCAATAATACGACTAAAATACGTATGGAATGGGACGGGTTACGACCTTTCACACATTTTTACCTGACAAATATACTACAGAGAATGCATATTTTGTACATAAATCAAAAAAGTATTTTAATATGGTTACTATTTACATTTGCCATGTAATAAATTATATAAATAATTACTTATTTTCTTATACAAAAATATGTAGGAATACAAAACTATGCTACCAACCACTTTTCTCATATATGGTATGTATCTATTTATAGTGCTACTGGATATAGTGTGCACATAAATAATCATACATAATATATTCACCAGTAATTAAATTATCAATATATTGATGATAATAAATTTACCTTCTTTATATTCCTATGAATGTACCTTTATCCTAGACACATATACATATATAAACATAAGAAAACACTGTGTAGACTAAAGTCTATATCGTGTTATTATTTTGCTGGTACATGGCTATAATATAATTATAACATGTGGGTGGTGGATAGAGGCAAAAAATGTACCACTTTATAAAACGAAAATATTCATATCTATACTTAGAACATTATATACTTAGTGTGTATACGAGTATAAATATAGAGGAGACATAAGAAAAGTGTGAAAATTTTTAATGTTTAAGAAATGAAACCACATGAAATAAATTTTATATGCTTTTCGTTTCGTATATGTATATAAAAAGTACACAAAAAAAAACTTAATTAAGCTTTAATACACTTTGTCCATAAATTACATTTTAATGGTACATTTTAAATTGGTCACAATTTTTCATTTATGGTTTTCTCCTTGGAGCACGAAAAATATAAAAAATAAACGAAGAAAATCTACTTGCTAAATAAATTTATATAAAGAAAATTGTAATGAGAATGTTGATTACATGACAGGATTATTATTATTCTTATGTTTTCGCTTTATTTTTTTATATTTTGGACAAGTGACAAGTGTGTAGTACATAATTTGTTTAGGATGGGCAATTAGACACGTGCCTGTTTATTTGATCGTGTTATGATTTATTATGTTGGTACCCATAAGCAAGAGGAATGGCAAATTACCGGATTTTTTTTTTTAATCTAACAAAACGCTAACTTACCTAATTAATTTTACAAAGTTATTTTCTTTGGGATATGGACAATAATATAGAACGGCTTAACCTGGGGTACAAATTAGGAATTTTTAGGCTATTTCGTGATAATCAATCAAAAGATGAAACATTTGTCAATTAACTGTTGAATTATTTAGTAAGTTTTTGTTGGCTAGATTGCCTATGGTCATAGAAAAGAGAATATTATACGTTAAAACATAATATATATTTTCGAATCCGGAAAACTAAATTATTAAAATTTTATTAAGCTGTTTATATGTCATGTAGTCGGTTTGGTTTAGCGAATTTTATATCAGTAAAGCAAAACACATACATGAATTTATTATGCACATGGACATTTAAGTCCACTTGTTTTAGCGAATTTTATGATGGTATAATTTTTCAATTTGAGCAGGTTGCTTTAAAATGTTTAATAGTTGTATTAAAAATATTTTTTAATGTAAATACTGCTTTAGAATTCTTCATAATTGCATTAAAATTCATTTTAACGCAATCACACTTTACAATTTAATAATAATTTGCATTACATAAGTCGTAATGCAAGGCTTGCATTAAAAATTGAAGTTATATTTTCAACTGTGAATGTTCGAGAATCTTCACAGCGGAAATGAATGATTAAAATTTCAAATTATACATAAATTTGAAAAATTATATCGAATTAAAATCTATTTTAGAATCCCCTTTTAACCAATCCTCTATAAAATACTATTCTAATAATAATTTGAACACCAAAGCTTGGAAATTATTTCAACATAATTTCAAAAACATTTATCTACGGTCCAGATCTACTTTAAAATATTTAGTGTTCTAAAATAGTTTCAGAACAATGTGATTTTGCATAGCGAGCTTAACCGACCTCGATTAGCTACAGCTACTTAATGTCCTAGACAGACTGTGGTTCAATAGATACGATTTAGCACAACTCTTTCAAGTACCAGCTAAAATCAAAGTTGACATACTATACATGGCATTAAACAATAAAACACTTAACACGATAAATTGAGATTGACAAATTTACAAGACCCGTTTTATTTTAGACAAATCTCTCACCGCTCAGAAGTCTCGAGCTGACACCATCTCTAACAACTTCGTTCAGCTGCTTGGCGTTTTTATATTAAGCCTATCCACTCGATTAAAGTTAGCCAAAAGTAAAAAGGTCGATAACGTAGATTATTATTAACAAACAAAAATAAATAAAAATATATTTAGAATTAGACTAAAATCATTCTCTAGAGTGTAAGCCTGCAGATGGATTTGTTTTAATGTGCTTTGCAATTAGCAATCCATAGCAATAGGGAACTCTGAAAAAATTCGGTTTTTCAAAAATCATTAGAAAGTTTGTGAAATCGATGCAACCCATTTACAAACATAACAATTTAGAGGGTGGATTTATACAAAACTTTAAACAACATATTTTTTTTAAATAGAACTCTTTCAGATTCTCCACGGGAAACTTGAACCATATTTTTGTAGTAATTTCCATTGCCAAATCAATTCATAACAATCCACCTCCAGACATAATACTCTAGACGCTGAATTTTTACAAAATTTCTAATGATTTTCGGGAAATCGAATTTCAATAAACTTCTCCTGCGAATAATATTGGCAACCCTCAATACAATCCATCCCGAGACGTAATACACTACAGGCTGATTTTATACCAATTTTAAATAAATTGTTGGTTCTGCGCAATACAATTTCCAAGAAAATGTGGAGCGAAAGATTTTGCCTATATTTCTTTGTACAAAGCAATCCTTTTCTTCATAAGGAGAAAGACGAAAACCATCCGACACTTTCGAAAGTTGTTCTCTCACCAATAAAATCGAATACTACAAGCTGGTGGTTCGTTGGATACCAAAAAGGGTCAAGCAGACCAGAACTACCAGTGCTTTATCAGCAGTATTGTTACTTGCTGCATCCAAACCCAAGACACCATACTACGTATATTTGACTTACTGTATTGGTCAAAGTTCTGGATAATTTTGGGTGTTCTTTCGTTGAAAGAGCATTTTTGGGCTTCACTTGAATTTCATGATCGAGTCACTTTCAACATGCCTTTCAAGGAATCCGTTTAGACGTCCTTTCAACAAATCCTTCAAAATTCCATCAAATAATCAACTTGCCGATCGTGAATTTTTTAAATCACAGAATATAGATTGGGTAATTTCCGCAGAGAATTACCATGACTTACTGTTAGTCAAATCAAATTGGCTGATCACTTACCTACGGTCCAGAACACCGTATTGGACTCGCCTTAGTCGGATCCGATTACTTTAAGTGAAGAAATTGAAAGATTCTGGACCATAGAGAATCTCCCACATTCAGCCAAGCCACTACCCTCCGAAGAAGCTGATTGTGAAAGACACTTTACCAAGTGCCCCACCCGGGACAACGAGGGACAATTTACTATTAAACTCCAATTTTATCGGACCCATCGATATTAGAAGAACCGAAAAGTCTTGCTATTCGCCTATTTTACAATTTTAAATACCGGCTTCGTATATCACAAGAATTATTAGCTACTTTTTCCAACTTTAAAGACGAATGCCAGATATTAGGATATATTGAACATGCCAACCTAACAGCTGTTGCTTCACCAAACTGCTGTCATCTAGTGAAAAATCGCTCAACTCAGTTTTGATGGTTTTTTCGGTCTTTCAGAGTGCTTATGCATTTAGCGCCGACATAAAAATATCAACTCCTCCTGTGGCGAAGCGCTCCCATAGAAGCGCTTTTAAAATTTTAACTAAAGACTGAAGATATATAATACGTCCTGCGCCCCGTTTCTTGCCACAAGATGCTTTCGCAATTAGTTCTTGATCACAAGGGTACCTTACCTGCTGCTGCCGAAGCAATTGAGAAAGGTATTTACGTTGACGAACTACTTACCGGTACTGATTGGATAGTGGCTGAAAAATCAAATAACATATATAATGCGATCTGCTCGCTTGTACTTAAGAATAACGTTTAACATTTTTGTCAATATCAACACAGATTCAACCATTTCGAAACGAACCATATATTTATACAAATCGCTTCGATGTACCATCTGCTTGGTCCCTTGGCTCCGGTGGTGGCATTGGGACAACTATTCAATCACTATGGCAACTGAAGCTGGACAAATCACATTCAGAGAGCCGGCACACTAATTGGCAGACGTTTCAAAAAGTCTTAGTTGCCTCAATAAATTCACGATAGTGAGCGTGCATATGGTGCTGCGCTGTTTGTTTACTGTATACCAGATGATGGTCGTGTACCTCCGTTAAGCTACTTTGCGCAAAGCCTCGTGTCGCACTTCTCCCGAAAACTACATTACCTCGTCTAGAATTGTGTGCCGCGGTTTTACTTGCTCAGCTAATGCACAAAAAACACCAGAATCTGACTTTCAAGTGTGTTTTCGGGCTCGACCGATTTTATTGAGGCACCATCGTTTCTTTTAGTCGGTATATATAGCTCAGCAGTCCGATTTTCGTCTATTATCGTATACGAGGCAAACCACCAACGAAAACGTATCTATGTCTGCGTTTATTTGTTTTGTCACAAAGTCAGCCCACTTCGAGTTGGCCTCTGACCTCAGCTCAAAGGCATTTCGGGGGTGCTTTAAGCACTTCGTGCCCACCCGAGTACTTTGTAAACATGTTTGTTCCGACAACAGCATCAATTTTATTGCTACCAATTCCGAGCTACGTGAGCTTTGTTCACTGCTGTCGTCTAACCAATTTCAAGAAGGAGCTGCAATAATTATGCGAAGAGGGCCTGATTGAATCGAAATTTACGCCGCCTACCATCCCCAACTTTGGCGGATGGCATGAAGCTTGAGTATTATTATTATTGTAGGGCTATGCGGGCGATTAGCCACCTCGCACTGCGACTTAAAAGATCTATTGTGCTGAACCCTGCTTAATTATTCGTCCAGTCAAAATTCAGGTTCTTAATGAACCTGACAATAATGATTCCTGGTACGTGGTACATACTATCTGGGCTTATTGCTCTCCCTCCTAGATGTATACTACAGCATGTAGTTCCACTAGAAAGATAGGAGCATTAAAGCCCAAGGACTTCGAGAGGGCTGTCCCACTCCCGTATATTCCTACTCCTGCCCCGTATTCCGTTTGATTTTACTCTTACTAGTTGCTGTGAATTGCAAATCGCCTGTATGTCACCCAGCTTTACTACAGGAAAGCTTAATAAAACTGGAGGGTGCCTGGTATTCAGAGTTCGCATATTTTGGACTGATTAACCTATTATCCATCGCCATATGCTATTCCACCTTAGATTAGGGTTTGTCAAGGTTTTCTCCTTTAGCGCCGTACTTTAGCCTGTTCCAAATTACCTTGGTTACCAGTGGTTGAAACGAGGAGGCAGCACCTACCTTATCCCTTACACAATTGTTCCCATCACGCAGCTGCCTAATGACAAGACCAGAACAGCCCACGTAATGCGCACCCTACTGGAAGGTTACGGAGCTTGTAGATTAATCTACTCAACTTTGGTCTGCTTCCAAGAGACGCCAAACCACCAAGCTGGTGTAAATAAATTTGGTTTTTTTTTTTAAGCTGGAGTAAATAAAACCAAATTTCATCTGCGTCGTACGATCAATCTGGCAAAGTGTACATACAAACAGTTGCTAATGTTAGTCAAATAAGCTGAAACGGTTCTAAATTCACTAAACACTTTATCAATGTGTGATGTGACGCACCAAAGCGTAGGAGTCAGATAGTACCATTATCTTCAGCAACTACATCATTAACAGCACCTACAGCACCCGTTATAGCACCAGTAATGGATATCGTTGAGAAAGATAATTCGATTCAGTCGACTTTCGGGGAAATTAATGCCGTTGCCCCACGATGCGACGGTGCCTTTTGTGAGTAGAATTGATAAGTCGGTCACAAAGTAACAATTTGAAAATTTTAATTATAGTAAAATGAAACTTGACAAGGCTGTGTGCTTCAAAATATCCCTCAAAGAAGTGAACGGCCTGCTTTACGACTACGTATCATTTCGTCTGAGTTTACCTGTTGAACAATTTACAACTGCGTACGATCAGCAATTTGGCCTCCTGAACTGTTAGTAAAAGGATTCGAGTTCGCATCGCCAAAATTTTCGCAATTTGAGCCCAGCCAAAACCCAACTTTAACCTTGACTAATCAATAGAAGCTATGCATCATAAGAATTTTACAACAATTCCCAAGCAAAAAAAGCCGCTAAATGCCACAATTTTGTTAAAAAAAAGCTTTTTCCGGTTTATATCATCTGTTTAAAATATTATTCAACATTTGGTTTATAGATGTGACCGTTCACCGCTAACAAGTAATAAAAAATCTGGTGGAAGAGCACTAATCGCTGTCGATACATCATTATCGAATGAGTTATTTGAAATATTCAACCTGTCCATCAAGCAATTATGTGTTAAAATTGCAATCAATAAAAATTCAATTTTTATATAACTCCTCCTGGCTCACCAATCTCATCTTGCACCACCTGCTGTAACACAATAATGGAAACGGACGAAATTTTACCTTTTAAGCGTGAGTTCAAAAACAGAATGTCTGTTCATTGATACTGTTTTTGACATAAATCTAAGCCAAATTTCCGAGATGTAAATTCACCAAAAAGCCTTAGAAGTAATTTTTGAAAGCAACGGCAATAATGTTATTAATAATCAACAAAACTTCAAGTCGTATTAGAACTTCAGAAAAGCTGACACAATGATGATGTTTGCGGGTTTTTTTTTTTTTTTTTTTTTTCAATCGTATATAAGCCTGAAGTATCGATAAGTATGTAAATCCAAACAATGGTAAAAACAGCGTACGGATTGGAATAGAGGATATTCATCGAGCTCTAGAAGTATTCGAAGATAGATGTGGTGCTGATGGCATTTCAGCTTCATTGTTAAAAGATTTCACGATCATCGTCGTGAACTAATCTATCTTTTAAACTAGTAACATTTCATAGTGTCAGGCATGGTTTTATACCAAAAACGTCAACATCAACAAACCTTATTGAATTGACCAGCAACACCATTAAAGAAATTGAAAAGCATCAGCAAGTTGATGTGGTGTATACGGAATTTGTGCAAGCCCTTCACTTCATCAGTCATTGTAAAACGTTGGAACAGTTAGCTATACAGATTCGGTTTTTCTAAACAGTTTCTTGAGTGGTTTAAATCATATTTGAGTAACCGCATTCAGTATATTGAGCTAAGCAATACTTCTATAGTTTCTACCTGATGGATACCGCAAGGCTCTCATGTTGGTCCTTGGATCTTTATAATTTTCAACGATATTACTGAAGTAATACAGCATTGTGTGAGTCTAACCTTCTCAGTCTCAACATCAACAGGTGTAAGTAGTAAGAGTTTACCGTTCCATCGGATATTTAACCCTGTTATACAACAATATCAAATTATTGGTACAGTTTTACATAAAGTATTCTAGATTTAAGACCTAGGGGTTACTTTCGTTGAAAACATGTTCTGAAAAGTACGTTGGACGAGAGATATGTATCTCTTTATATTAGTTTATGTTGTGCTAGCCATTCAATAGCCGCTTAATAAAAATTAATAAATTGAGAGATATTTATGACTTCGAGACAATTAAGATCATGAATTATGCCTATGTCAAGTCTCAACTTGAATACGCTATCAACGTCTGGCATCCTTTTTACGACGAACTTATCCAAAAAATCGAGAGTGTCCGAATAAAGTTTACACGCTATATAACGTGGCATGGACAAGATTATGACCAACATTTATCGTACCACGTTAACCTGAAGCGATTGCCACCATATCTTACTCGATGCAAATCCTATCAAATGGCAATATTGGATAATAGACAAGGGCTTTTACAATGCTCGTTTGTTGGAAATATTGTTGTAAAATTTCTGATATTTTTAAATTTGGTAATGTTACCGGTAATATTACCGGTAACACGAGTAAAATAGGTAACACACATTTTAATCAATACTTTAATTCCAATTTGTACCATAGAACACTAGTAATATTTTGACGTATTGACAAAAGTAGTAAGATTTTTAAATAAAATACAAACTGCTTAGTATCTATCAAATATATTCATCCTCTTCAAAGTAATCTCCTTCAGATACTTATCGCTAACATTTTTTCCTGTGTTCAAAACAGTTATTAAAGTCTATTGAACTTTATAGTGTCAAAACGGTGTCATCGAAACGGTTTCTAGAGTTTCAAGAACAGCCAGAAGTCAAGCGGAGCTAAATCAGGCACAGGACATTTTCGAAACCATATGGGTCGAATTTTTGGCCAAATAGTCACGTACAACCAATGCAGTGGGAGACGGCACATTATCATGGTGCAAAAACCAAGAGTCTCCTGCGCAACATTTTTGTAATGTCAACAAGATTTCTAACTGTCAAACGACGATTTTTGAGCACAAAATCCTTGAATTCCTTAACGTGGTGTTCATCGGTAGACGTTGAAGGATGGCAACGTCATCGTCTTCAACGCCTACAGTAAATAATAAATTTTACATAAATATGAGAATATGATATATACGAGTATATTATGTATATGGTTCATCATCGCCGATGCATCTCCTCAACAACATCCATAACCGAATGATTCCTACTTTCCTAAAAGTCATCCTCTTCTTCAAGCGAATATGATTAGGCAGCTCCATCTATTAATAATAATTTGTACTTGATTCAGCAGGAATATCTTCGTTATCCACACTTATCCACAAGTAGAACACACTCCCGCCGACCAAATTTCATCAGATAGTTGCACACTTGCAAACCGCAAACCACAAACCGTCGTCGTATATACTACCCTGTTAAAGTTAGCCGAAAGTTTCCGAAAGTCAATAATGCAGATTACGTTATTGACATTCCAGCCGAAAATAAATCAGCCTCTAGAGTGTTATGTCTAGAGATGGATTGTATTGATGTGATTTGTCAATAGCTATCGCAGCAAATCAATCCAAAAATTATTAGAAATTTGTATAAAATCAGCCTCTAGAGTGTTATGTCTGGAGATGGATTGCATTGATGAGTCTTGTCAATTGCTATCGCAAAAAGAAATTAAGTTCAAGTTTCCCGTGGGAAATCTCGGAAAATTCAAAAAAGTTTCCAACTGAAAGTAATAAATGGATGAATAAAATGGAGATGAATTGCATTGATGAGAGTTGTTAATAGCTACCGCAGGAAAAAAATTCAGTTCAAGTTTCCCGTGGGAAATCGGGGGATTTAAAATTTTTTAAAATCGAATTTTCCGAGATTTCCCACGGGAAACTTAAACAGAATTTTTTCATTCGATAGCTATTGACAAATCACATAAAACGATTCAACTTCAGATATACACTCTAGAGGCTGATTTTATTCCAATTTTGTGGATTCTTCGGCTGAATTAACACAATCTGCATTATCGACTTTTTACTTTCGGCTGGCAACTTTCGGCAAACTTTATCAGTATGTATATACTCATATATTTTGTTTCCCTTCTATTTTTTGTTCTTATATTTTGTGTGAAGTTCTGCGACATTAAAAATAAATTCAGTCGCTTCAAGTTTCTGTGATTCCGAAAGACTTTTTCCTCGAATAGCTGGATCAAGCAAATTTGAGAATACTTATCTGTTCTTCGTAATTGGCGCATTTATTTTGTTCAAAAGTTTGTTTTATATTAACAAAACAAGTACACCGCTTTGGACCAAACAGCAAACTCTCAAAAAAAGATGGCCATTTGGTAATCAGAGGTAGTATACAGTGAACAATTTTGAATAGGAGACCGTAGATGCCTTTATAAATGACTTTACTTTATCTTCGATAGCCAGCGCCTTCAGGACACACCTGATGGAGCATGAATGTAGATCGAATTTTGCCTGTATAAAGGAGCAAGTTTTTTATTTTCGAAACCATCCGTACGACTGATTGAAAATTTTAAACTGTTGATAGACTGAATCTTGAAGATATCAACAATGAGCAAGTTTAGTTTATGGCAGATGCACCCATGTAATATAGGGATAGCTTTTGTTAACGATTTTTCGGGACGCTTTATTGTTCGCTCCATTGTCAATGATAAGTACAATAAATTTATAAATCTCGATGTCTTTTAACACCACTTCAACTTTCTCGAAAAGTAACTTTGAAAGCCTAATGTCGATTTTCCTTAGTGAATAGATTTATAGAAAAAGGCGTAGGGTGTATTGTGTTGATGACATAATTTGTTATGGTGTCCCTGCATATGTTGGACCTGCCGGCCTGCAACATCAGATGCGCCGAAAATTTTTGGTGAAACTAATCCTTCGACGCGATGGTACTCAAATTTGGTATCTCGAAAGAAGTTTATAGAACGGTCGCAATTTCTTGAATAAATCAATACAAGCCAACTTTACGGTTGAGCCAAATGGAGCACCTGAAACGAAAATTGCTCATCGAGAGCTTTTCATCGACTAAGACGTTGTAGCCACTTTTCTAGTTAAAATAGTGATTGGTGCTTTTTCCAGACAGAGCGGTGGATCATTTTCAAGGTTAGATTCCAGCTTTATTACGCATTTGCCAAATGAATATGTCAATGACACAGAAAAAAGATTTATTTTTTTTTATTACGACAAAGAATTCTCTGTTAGTTGGGCCATACAGTAGTTATTTCCAGTGGGCCCAGATCTTCCGATTACATCAGCAACTTTCAGTCCTGAGGAACTAAATCAAGCGGCTTCGTTCTCTTGAGCCGTCTTGTCACTGCGCTGTCGACGTCTTTGACAATATGTTGAATTTCGTGTTTTCATAGAGTTGTAAACGCTGGATATATTTTTTGGCTTTTTTTGTGATTTCTTCTTTGACGGTTTCCATCTTTAGATCCCTATGTAGATTATCGTTTCTAATATAACAAGGTGCATTAACAATGTATCGCAGTACTTTGTTCTGAAACGTTTGTATAATTTTAACGTTTATTTTCTGTGTGCATCCCCAGAGCTTGATGCCACAGGTCCACACAGGCTTAAGTATTTGCCTGTATAAAAGCAGCTTATTGTGAATAGTAAGCTCACTATTCCTTCCAATGATTTAATACATTTTTCTGAACTTTATATCCAATTCTTGTCTTTTTTTCTTGACGTGCTCTTTCCATTTTAACTTGGCGTCGAGCGTCATACCTAGGTATTTTGCCGTGTTCGCATGTGATATTTCCTGCCTATTTATATAGATAGGTAAGTGATTAACTTTTAGAGAGGTGAATGTTGTGTGAGTTGATTTTAGCTCATTCAATTTTAATCTCCATTTCTTTGCCCAGTGGACAATCTCATTCACAGTGTGCTGTAATTTGGTGGTTGTTTCTTCGATTGTTCTTCTAACCACCAAGATTGCTGTATCATCCGCAAAGGTTGCAATATCTGTTTCTCCATTAATAGGTGTGTCTATCGTATAAAGCATATACAAGACTGCTCCGAGCACGCTCTCTTGTGGTACGCCTGCTTTAAGTCTCTTGAGTGATGAGAACTCTCCTTCATATTTCACTCTGAAATATCTCCCTTCATTGTATGATTTTAACATCTCAAAGAACTGCTTAGGAGGGTCGCGATGTAATTTATATTCTAGTAAGGTATTAGAAAGTTATTTTCATCTGCTGTTTGTCTAGTCAAAGGTTGGAAAGCCTCTTCCAGATGTTTATCAAAAAGATCAGCTTTATCTTTTGGGCTTTTGGCCCAAGTACCATCTGCTTTTTTAATTGGCGGCACCTGCTTCTTTGGTCTCTTTAGTCCCTTTGTAGCTTTCCATAAAGAGTAATCGCTTTCTCTGTCGCCAGAAAGATTTATTAGATATTTGTTAAAGCTTAGCGCTTTGGTTTCTTGTATTAACTTCTGCAGCTTGTTTTTTGAGCTGATTAAAGATAGTTTTGCTCTCCGGTGCTCGATTTCTATGCCAGATTTTGCGAGCTTTCCTCTTTTCTCTGACCAGATTTCTTATTTCCTGTGTATATGTTTCATTCTTGTGAGGTTTATTTTTGGCAGGGGGAGTGCTTTCCCATGCTGCGGTCTAAATATTGTTTATGAGCAGCTCTACTTCTCTTTCAAGTTGTGTTTGGTTTTTGTTTGGGACTTGAAGATCAATTTCCTCAATTAACAATGCGAATTTTCCCCAATTGCTCTTCCCGCTTGTTAACCTTGGTAGCTTTTATTTTTCAATTATTTTTCCACTGATCGTAAGTACGATTGGAGAATGATCCGAGGATAACCCTTTATTATTTTTGATGTGAATATAGTTTTCTGAAATACTCTTGGTTATGAATAAGTCAATCACGTCTGGTATATTTTGTTTGTATCCGTTCAGTAAGTAGGAATACCACTTGAATGAAATTTGCATTTTATTTGATGTCCAGCTTCTAATAGTTCTCTACCTTTAGGTGATACTAGTCTGATTGAAGTCTCCTCCTATGACGAAATTTGAGCTCATTATTTTGAGCCTTGAGAGGTAATCATCTTTTCTAAGTTGATGCCTTGATGGACAATATATCGCAGCAACCCGCAGCTTCTTGTAATTGTTTTGTTGCACGCTAAGTGATACAATTTGCATTGTCTCTATTTCGAGTTTGAAGTTTGATGTTAGCTGTTTCTGCTGGATGTATAGAATGATAACAAGAGTAGCCTTTTATTTTTGCATAAGACTTTCTAGTGAAATGGCTCTCTGCTATTAAGCATATATCAATTTTTTCTGTATTCAAAAAGATTTATAGCCCTGGAAAATGCTGTAGAAGTCCATTAGCATTCCAGGTTAATATTCTTAGTGTGGATCAGAAGAAGGATCAGAAGATAAAGCACCTTTTTTGCTAGAAATCTCCTTAAGTTTTTCTCGATGTCCTACTTGTTGTTCAAGATTAACTTGTCTCTTGTTTAGAAATTCTATATTTTCTTCTATTTTAGAAAGGCGATTGACAATAGTATTCAAGGTGTTTTGCATTATTGTCATAGCTTGTTGAATTCCAACATTTTGATCTGTAGGCCCAGGTAGTCCTCGTCTTGCTGCTTGTGAGTATGAAAATCTCACTGCCACTTTCGCACTATGGAACGTAGTGACAGTTTTTGTCAGGATTTCCTTTTCTTTCGTTGCTATCTTTGGCTGACACTTTTTGCATTGTAGTATGATCCCTGTTGCCTTTTTCAATGGCTTCATTCGGACAACCATTCCTAAGATGTTCCTAATGTTGAATATGTTCTTAATTTTCTCTGAGTTTGCAAAGGTCAAAGTGAATAGTGATAACTTTATTTTATTAACAATACTCCTTCCTTTGCCGGTACACTTAATTTCGTTTTTACACATATTAACTGCATCTAAGACCGTTAATTTATTTCTTTTGAGGTCTTCAATTAACTCATCCGGTGTGCATGTTTAATGTAGACCCCTAACAACTACTCTAATGGGTCTGGAATTTTTGTCTTCATATGTCTACCATTGGAGACCTTTATCATTCAATACAGTTGAAAGTTTTCTATAACCGTCTGGATCAGGCATATTTACCCTCCAGACGTTGTTGTTTAGCGACACAAGCTTGTACTCCTTTTCTGTCACTTTCTTCATTAGCGCTTGAATAACGCTAAATTTACCAACATGTCTGATATTGATTGGTGGTGGTGGTTTTTCTTTCTTGGTCTTGTTGATAGTTGGTAATTGGTTTACCTTTGCTCCCGATATGTTCACACTAGTGTTTATTTCTGGGGACGATTCAGCTTTCCTTTTACTGGAAGAATTTATTTCCTGTGTGTTTTGATTTTTTGGAATTAATGATCTCAACATTTTCGTGCTAATAGGAAAGTTGTTCCCTTTATTTTGCAATAGTTGGTCTCCCTCAGGATCCATGGTATCGGCATCTAACGATGATAATTGATTTGATGCTGTTAGAGACACATCCGCCTCGTTTTCTAATTTCGTTAGGTTATTATTATTATTTCCAATCATTTTTATTCCCACGAGTAGCACGAGAAGTAACGGTCACCCATAACAGAGCTCTGCAATATCATGGAAAAGCTAGTGGTTTAAACCGAACGTCGCCAAATTCGGAGTTCACATACTAACGACTAAGCACTCTCTTAGCCACGAAGCCATCGGCGTATGTAGTGCCACCTTAGCTTGGGTGTGCTAGATTTTGGTCCGCCCCGAGTAATTGATTTCCCGGTACTAGCCATATCTGGCAAGATTTCCCCTATCCCCCACCTGGGGAGGTACCTGATAGGGGAACTAGCAAACCCCACACAGGACAGGAAAAAGATGTAGTTTATTATATTTTACAGCAAATATTTGGTATAGTAAATTAATAGTACATAAGAAGGTATAATGCAGTAGTGACCCAACTTTTTTTGCATTTAGACTAGTTGAGTAGTTAAGAAAAACATTTTTAATTTATGTTACCATCTATACTGGAATCAATTAAAATGCACCGAGCAGAAATTTAAGAAGTCAGGAGTTCCTTCATTTATATAAACATAGAACAGACAGAAATTGACCGTCTCTTCGATTTTTACTTAAGCAAAGAAAGCGTTAAACGTAGGTTGAAGCAACATTATGCTCTCTCTGACTTGAAAGTTTTTTTTTTTTTTGTATTTTATTAACTTTTATGTACAGTTTTGTTTTTGTTTGTCTAATTTTAAATATTATTCCCTTTATGTAATATGTTAAGTCAAATTTGTTGACTGAAACCAATAAATGAACGCGGTAAAATTTCCAGGTATTGGGTGCTTCAAAAATATTAAGTTGTAGTACATAGTAGACTTATTATACTTCAATTAACAGGTAACCTGTACAATACTCGATGTTACTTACTCTCCAAGAAGGAGAAAACTTCGTTATCCGACATTGTGCTAATCACAAACGTATAGGAAGGTAGAGAGGTTACGTTGTTATAACTGCATTTGAGTATTTCAAAAAATGGTTTAATCCAACAAGGAGTAGTCAATAATTAAGAGTTATGTATGTAGATACCTTAAATTAAGAAAATTGTTAGCCTTCATACACAATTTCACCCAAACTATCCTAGTTAGATATACTGATACAGCCCCACAACCATAAATTCTCGTCATAAATAAGAAATAGATAATTGAAATTTGAAATTCAACATCTTCATCGCATATAAAATTTCATTTCAACTTTACATCCCCTTTTATGCTAATACGAAATGGAAAAGCTCTATATTCACACAACAAATACATACATATCATATTTATTATAACAAGTTTTGAATACTTTGAAATTAAATTTTTTTAGTGGGAAAAACACAACAAAACCAACTCTCACACGAAAATCAAATTTCAATATAATATTGTTTTGTATATATGTATGTATATGAAAAAGCATAAAATGGAATAAAAAAATTCCAATATTTTTTCCAATTTTTCTCAAATATAAAATAGATAAGAATTTTTATTGTTTTCGATATTTTCATTTTTATCTATTGTTATATTTTTATTACACATACAACCCGCCAACCGAATCGAATCAAACTACACAATATAATATGTTCATGCGAGGGGTGGGAATAACCGGGTATGGGAAGATATTATAGTTTTTATAATGCTCAAAGTTTAACACTTTTTTTGTATACTGTATAAGAGGAAAAAGCTTTCCTTATATACAATCATACGTTCAAATTTTCTTCTATATATAAACAGTTTGTGTTCGGCGATGGAAAATGAAATTATTTCAAACAGATTTTTTATTTTATTTTCGGTTAGATTGTGTCAATCGTAAATCTTTATGGTTTTATGCTTATATCCTATTCTATATTTATGTATATATAAGTTTATATACCAAATCAAATAAAATGAGTATTGTGATAATACAAAACACAAATCGATCGAATATTTTAGGGTGCTTGTGTGTTTTGGGCCTGTTTATATGCTACAAATGAATAAATATATTAAAACCCCATAACAACCACAAAAAAAAAAAAAAGGTTCCGGTAAAATCGCGCGTATATAGCTAAACACATATTATATAATATTCTAGTGATGACGTTTGTATATAGAAAATTTTTGTTTTCCACTTGGTTGATTCAACATAATATAATTCCGCATTGATGAAATTATTAACGAAAATTCGAAACCCATTTCAAATATTAAAATTTTCATGTATCATATAACATATATTTTCCAACCAATTGATTTAAGTTTACAACGCAAATAAATCACAACAATAGCAACACACAAACAATAAGTATCTCTTACAATTTAAATTCATATAAATATAGACATCTAAATTGTGAATCTTATTAAAATTTTTACCAAAAAAAAAAAACTCATATGTCATTCTCAGCTCTCTATTATCTCCTAGCCATTATAAATGATTTATTGTAAACATTTTCTTATCTATTTAAAACCATCGCCTTAAAATTTCAAAAATAATGCGTGTATACAAAAATCTCAATTTCCATTTCAAGATTCAAGCACACACACACACATACACACACACACTCCGACACAAATAAAATAGAATACTGGAAAATAGAAAATCTTACCTCCCGCAAGTAGTATAGGAAATAAAGAAATGTGCCAAATCCAAATCCAAATTCAAATTGGTTTTCATTTCGTTTTTCATTTTTTAAATTAAATTTAAATTAAATCGATATAAGAATAAAAAAAAAACAACAACAAACCAACCAAAATATGTATATGTGGCTTGATATAAAATATGTATGTCTTTATGTACGGTATATACTCAGCCATAGTTTACGAAAAATTCATTTTTGGTGAAATTGAATTTCAAAATGTGGAAACGAGAATTTTTTTTCATTTTTTTATTTAAATAATGAAAATTGATAATTTATGTAAATTAGGTAGAGATTATGGATTTTGATTAATTAAATATTTTTTTTTGTCAAAAACTTGTTGTTGGTTTTGCACAGTTTTAATTTTTTTTTTTTTTTGCAAGATGTTAGCAGCCTGATATTGTGATTTGAAAGGCATATAAAAATTGTTAAATTTAAAAAAGTTTTTGGATGGATTACTATGCGGTTTTCCATATTATTTTACAATCAAAACAGTCTTGAAGGGTGCGATTCTGGTTTAGTGATAATTTGAAATGATAAAAAAACATTTCATAAACTTATAGTCATCCGTTTTAATTTTTTTCATTGCTCAAAACAAAATTATGAATGCCTTATTGCACGAAGATCCGATTCTGGTTCGATGATAATGAAAACTGATAAAGGTATCATTGTAATATAACTGTGTTTTGCGATTTAAAGTAAGCGACGAATGAAAAATTTATGGCGAATTTGAAACAAATTCAATAATTTTATCACGCTGGTTTTGGTCAATGAAAATTTTTTGTTACCGATGATAAAATTTGTACGTATACAATAATGATTACAGTAATCTGTAGAATATATTTAATTAAATTTACAAATAAATTAGTTCTTATTAGTTCTTCTTCTCGGTGTGAAGTATTTCACACAAATTGTATAGCTACACAAATTACATGACATTTTGATACGAGCCGTAGGATTCTTGAAAATATTATTTCAAAATTATCAAATCGATGTATTTTGCATTGACAACTTTTCGTGTACCCTTCGAAACGTTTCGAACTTTAGTCTTTATACAATCATTCATCCAGGAGTGTCCCTTTATAGGGATCTTAGTTCATTCACCATTCATATGGAGCGCCCAAGCCAATGGGATCCATTTCACTCACGACTTTAAGTGAAAGGTCAAAGGTCAAAGATCAAAAGTCAAAGGTCAAAGGTCAAAAGGACAAAAGGTCAAAGGTCAAAGGACCCAATTTGGGGTTGGGATTGTGACGTCATCAAATGATGACGTCATCAAATCAAAGGTCAAAAGGTCAAAGGTCATGTTCAAAGGTCAAAGGTTAAAGGTCTAAAGGCCAAAGGTCAAAAGGTCAAAGGTCAAGGTCACAAAAAAACATTTTTTCAAGCATAAACGCATACATTCATGGGTATACAACAGGGTATACAATAGTATACATTTTGGTGGCATTGAATACATTCAAGTGTTAAGGTATACTTGAAGCATAATTTCAGGGAAATTTTGGTGTAAATTGCATATATTAAGGGTACATTCCTGAGCATACTTTTAGAGGAATTGTATAATTCAGGCGGAAATTCCATACTTTCAGAGTACATTTATTTTTGACATACATTAAGGGTTGAATTCCATACAGTCAGGTATAAAGTTGTATTTATAGCATAGTTTCAGTGTAATTGACTACATTCATGTGTAAATTAGTCATTACTAAATATACTTTCAGGAGAATTGCATACATCCCGGTGAATAGCATACATTCACGGTGAAATTATATATTTATAGCATACTTTGAGGTGGATTGCATTGCATAATCGTTTATACATATCATTTTTAAGTTAAAACTATATTAAGTGTGCGTAAGATGATAGTTTATCTAAATTTAAAATATATTGAGATGAGGATTGTGGTTGTGTTTTTATCAGCCGAATTACTAACGACCTAGAAAAAATTAATACTATTTTGAAAACGATAGAAAATAAAAAATATCATAGCGATAAAAAATGTCATGTATGTGGAGAATCATTTACAGATTCTAATTATAAAGTAGCAATGGCCACTGGACGGGAGAGTTCAGAGGAGCTGCACACACTAAATGTAATTTAAAATATAAAATTAAAAGTTTCATTCCGATGTCTTGTCCTAATCTTAGTGGATACGACTCTCATTTTATAGTGCAAAAATTGGGATTTGACTCTGAAAAAATAGAAACATTTTAAATTTGGTGAGAATGATTTTATTAAATTACGTTTTCTCGATTCATTTAAGTTTATGCCTTCGAGCATTGATAAATTATATAAAAATCTTTTAGATAATCAATTTTCTGAAACACAAAAATTGTTTACAAACCTAGAAGAGTAAAATCTAGTCAAACAAAAGGGGGCCGGTCCTTATGATTACCTCGATTCAAAAAATAAATTTTATAAAAAATTAACAAAATCCGATGTTAGTGATAATGATTTTATTCATGGTAATAGTAATGGAATGTATTTAAAAATCAAAGCCATTTTTTTTCAAGGGGGGCCACGTCCACTCCGATTTTAGAAAGTTCAAGAAAAGTTTTTAAAAGTTAAAAATCGGATGCCCACGTCATAGATGTACGTTTGGTAACACAATGGATGAATATTGGTAAAAAGCTTGGAGCAAACAGCTTGATTAGTAAATCAAATTTTAAGTCATGTGTAAAATTTACTGAGAATCTAGTTGCAGTTGAATTGAGTAGACAAATAGTGGAATATAACAAACCAACATATGTTGGATTTTGTGAGTTAGAAATTTCAAAAACACTTATGTTTCACTTCCACTATATTAAGTATATGTATGTTACACAGATATGGTGAAAATAAATCTTTACTATTTACAGATATAGACTCATTTGCGTACGAGATAATAACAGATGATTTTTATAATCATATTAAAACATCATTAGATAAATTCGACACATCCGATTTCTCTTCAAATACCAAAATATGGTGTACCTCTTGTTAATAAAAAAGTAGTAGGTAAATTCAAAAGATGGTTTGTGTGGTCATTAATTACATAATTTATTGGAATTAAGGCTTAATCATATTGTATTATAACCGAGATTGATGAAATTAAAAAAATTAAAAGGTATTAAAAAAAATATCGTACTAAACGAAATTAGTTCAAAATGATTTTAAAAGATGTATATTTCAAAATAAGGTTATTTTTCGAAATCAGCTTGTATTTCGTAGTCGCAAAATTGTTTGTTGTATTTCGTGCTAATTTAATTGTTCGATATTTTTTCTTATTATAGTCCTCTACTATCTTCCTCAAAATATTTATCCATTTATAAGACCCCGGATGACTGAACATCTTCCACATCTGTTTCTTAAGCATACGAATAAATCTTTTAACAATAGCTTTTATATGGCTGAATGTAGAATAATGATTAATATTTCGTTGTTTCATCATTTCTTTGAAATGTTTATTATAAAACTCAGTCCCCATATATGATTGTAGATTTCTTGGTGTTCTTTTACTATCAACTAAAATTGTAATAAAAGCATCAGTAATCAAAACTGATGATTTATTATTCACTGGTATGGCCCAGGCAAATTTATAGAAATTATCAATTACAGTCAGAAGATATTTAAATTTTGAATTATATTTAGCAAAAAAAAAAAAATTTATTTGCTTATGAGTCATAATTTATTAACAATCATCCAATATTTAAAAGGTATGAGTCATGGTTTATGAACCATCTAAAACCGGACGTGGGGCGTCCCATATTAGAAAGTTCATAAACTTTTAAAAGTTCAACTTTATACCTGAATGTATGCATTTCACCCCTTAATGTATGTCAAAAATAAATTTACCCTGAACGTATGCAATTTCCGCCTGAAATATACAACTCCTCTGAAAGTATGCTTATAAATGTATTCTTAATATATGTAATGTACACCTAAATTCCCTAGAAAGTATGGTTCAAATATAACTTAACATTTGAATGTATTCAATGCCACCTAAACGTATACTATTACCCCTGAATGTATGCGTTTAGGCCTGAAAATTGTTTTTTGGTGACTTTGACCTTTGACCTTTTGACCTTTAACCTTAGACCTTTGACCGTGACCTTTGACTTTTGACCTTTGACCTTTTGACCTTTGATTTGATGACGTCACATTCCCAACCCCAAATTGGGTAGAACCGCCAAAAATACACTACTATATTGATAATCTCTCATTTCCAAAAGAAAAGAAACGTTTAATTTGTTGGTTGTCAGTTTGTTTTGTTATATCTAAATAATTTGTGTAATTGGGCAACGGCCCAAATGGGTAAATTTTTTTATTATTTGGAAATAAATAATTTAAAAACCTGAAAGAAAGATTTTGCAAATTGATAATAATAAAACCTTTTATAAATTTAGCTTGTGGTGCGGTCTGAAAAGGTAGATTTTATAAAGTCTTCAGGAGAATTAAAGTCAGATTTATAGGTCTAAGTTCACAATGCGGTTTTTGTTTGAAAAATGTCGATATAATTTTTGTCACGTCGGGTTAGCGAAGGTAGGAGTCATCAATGTTAAATTGTCGTTATGTGGATGCCAATTCCAAAAATATTTCTTGTTCAACACGTAAATTGAAAAGGTTAGGGCAAAAATGTTTTGGCCGACTCAATGTCGCTTATATGATTAATTGTCCAAGTGCTATATTCCGTGGTATTACCATTTTTATCTTCTGAAATGCTTTCAAATATTGAGCATTTTTAACAACCCAATCCGTTGAATATAATCCGATAACGAGGTTAAACATCCTTTTTAAAAAAATCGAGAACCTTTTTTCGTAGTTTCCAAATTTTTAATATTACAATTTATTTTATTTCAGAAAAATTGACTAGGAATCATAAGCCCTTTTCGTCATATTAAAGTCACAAAAACTACTCAGTTTATATTTCGACATTGAATTCAAAGGTTCGTCACTTCCATAATTGGTTCTATGAGAATCTATTTTCAAGGGTGTGCGAGTTCGAAGATTTCTACATTTTGATTTCTAAATGTGCACATTAAGTATATTGGAAATAAAAATAGCTCCAGCGTGCTGACAAGGAATATCAAGGAGCAAAATTTTCAAAGATTTACATCTTTCTGCACATGGAGGTAGATAGAAACTGACCAGTTTTCTATACATACAAAATTAGAAAAGATTTTTTCTACTGACTAAATTCTAATTATGTGATCCCTGTAACGGGAGGACCATACGCATGATACATATTCGAGCTGTGAATGAAAAATATTCATACAGGCAAACAAAAACTCTAGGATCGTTAAACCACTTCATGGGACGTTTTACGAATTCTAACATATAGATTTGGCTTTTGAACAGATCAAGTCAACACGATTAAATATCAAGGTACAAATGTAGCTCCAAGATCCTTTATTTCATTTACTCGTGCCAAATTATTATTCGCAATATTGTAATCATAAATAATATGTGTTGTTGAACATGTAAAAGTCATCATTTTGCAATTTATTACATTTAAATATAACAGATTCATTAACCGCATCTAAATCCTTTTGTAATTCCTCTGCATCAGTTCGATTTCGAATAGGTTAAATTATGTTTAGGTCGTCGCCATATGTATAGACAACGGGAAAATTTTATACATTTCGTGATATCATTTAAAAACAATATAAAAATAAGCGAACCGAGATGCGAGCCCCGAGTTACCCCAGAATGTATATAAATTGTATTAGATAAAGTATTGTTAATTTTTAAATGCTGCACTCATCCAGTAAGATATGACATCCATCCATAAAATGATGGAGTATATTTAATGATATCATCTGAAGATATGTTATGGGCATACAAGCGTGTTGGTACAACTGCCTTCATCACTTTCATACTCAACAATATCAGTACGTTTATAAACATTTTCAGTTATATAATAGAACGACATTGTTGACGGAAACAAAATAAAATGTTTCTTTGGGAGTCAACGAAACTCTTGTTTTGAAAATCTAAAAATGATAATCTGTCGTCAGTACTCTTGGACAACTACCACCTTCGATACAATTTTTTCTACGGTTTCGAAGATTTATTAGGTAGTTGTTAAACCACAGAGATTGTTGACAAAAATCGGGACAAACCAGTAGAAGCCATTGAATAAATTGTACGTTTAATGTCCACCATTGAAAAACACGAATGAAATAAGACATCAGACTATCATTGTGCTGATAATACATACCTAAAATCAAAAAATTTAATTGAATTACAATTGTTGATATTGGAATTAGACTAGAAAAACTGTGATGTATTTAAATTGGTTTCCATTGATTTATTTTGGTTGACATCGTTGATGATGTATGGAATTGATGCCACATTTATCATAAATAGGTTAGCTGAATTGGCGAAATATAAATCCAAAAATGTTATATTATATAACACAAGAAAAAATATGATTATTTAAAATTTACGCATAGTTAAGTTTGGTTTACGAAACGGGTTTTCTTACCCTGGTTCTATTTACATTCGCCCTCTAATCAAATAAAATCAAACTTTTGTGATTATTTACCTGATTACTTTGGTTTTGATGACTTCGGTGACCAACCTTCAAAGACATGTTGATACTTTGTCAATCATTTCTCGCAAACTATACTTAAACTTGCAAAATGTTTGTTTTGTATTAACAGAAGAAAAGAGAACATATTGCGTGTACGCACTAGCACAATACTGCCGTGCTAATAAAAAAAGTCACAAACGCCAAATGTCGAAAAATGCGTTAGGTGCATATTTGGATTCTTCAAACAAATACCTATTGTTGTGCTTCTAGAATAACCAAATATCCTTCTTCAAATTCTATAAAATTACGTTATTTAATAGTTAAGTTTCATATTAAGACATGGTAAATACAAATAGAATAATTGAAATTACTCAAAACTTCAAAAATAAGTGGGTCGGGTGACTGGGATTCGTGTTTTTCGTTGGTGGATATTAACCGTGATCAGTGGCGTAACTACAAAATTAAATTTTGTTAGACCACTAAAAATTCTTCTTGTACCTATGAACAAGTAAAGCTTTTTGGTGACAAACTTATTTCTTCCTATCTTCTAGTCTCGCATTAATTAAAAGTCTCTGATTATGAGAGTAAATGGCACGAAACATATTGCAAGATACTCTGATCGAATCATCCGTAAGTTTTGTTAAAAATATCGTATAAGCTTAACATACTATATGTATTTGCAAAAATTATAATTTAGTGTTGAGATTTATAATTAATTTGAACGAGTTAAGGTTTTAACTTAACTTTTAACGATGAGCTTTTTTAATACTTTTAGGCTTTTGATAAAATATTACATAAGCTTTTATAAGCTTTCAATTTGCAAAGCTTTTTTAACAAAACCATTTTGCTCAGAGATATGATTTTACAAAGGGTAGCGGAATTTAGGGATAATTTAGTATGTTTGTTCTCAATTTTAGTTATCAAAAGCTTTTCGTTAAACCAAACCAGTTTACTAGGAAACTTGGTATTATAATAAACACTTTCGTTCATTGAAGCTTTTAGAATCAAATCATTTTACTCCGAAATTTGATACTAAAAAAGTCGAACGAATTTTGGGATAAATTTAGAATGTTTGTTGAATTTTAAATAAAAAGGAGGTAAACTTGGATTTACGCAAAACGTATAGTACAAATAAATCAACCCAGCAAACACTAAACTCGTTGTTGTTTAATGTCCAAAGCTGTCTTAAGAAAATACTTAATAGTAACAGGAAAGATTTCTTCTATTACTAAAAATTAGACAACAGCCTTTTGTAATAATTTTCCTAGAAATGTACCGTTCCACAAATTTTCACTTTAATCTTAATTTGAGCTATCTAATCTTAAATTTGATCTAATAAAGGAAATCTCATAGGCCCCAACAACCATGGGCCCCCGCGGCTGCAGGTGCTGCGGGTACCTACCTAGTTAGACCATTGAGTTCGAATAAATCTTTGTACACGCACGCTCTTAAAAATAAATTATCATAGAACCAATTATGGAAGGGAAGAACCTTTGAATTCAATGTCGAAGTGTTACAACGAACGTAGTTTTTGACTTTATTACGACGAAATTGGAAATTTCGAATCGAATGTTTTGGACATTGAAAAAAATTAAAACGGTTGACTAGATGGTAATGAAAAGTTTTTTGATCATTTCAAATTATCACTGAACCAGAAACGCACTCCTGTATAATTAAGACAGAAGCAACGAGCAAGAATTCATATAGTTATAAATAAACTGCTTGACCGCAATAGAAGGTGATATTTTGGGACACATTTCAAATGTTGGGGTTAGTTGTATAGTTCTTGATGCAATGAAGCATTAAAAGGATAGTAAAAGAACTGTGTAAATCTTACAAAGTAACAATATTATATACCGAGCTTTATAAAATGCCAAAATAAATGATTATTTGGGAATACAAATAAATATGGCCTTATTGTAGTTTTATATTTGGAGCAGAAAACTCGTTCACCGATTTTGCTAAATTTGGCTAAATCTGGTCATATTGAAATAAAAGATTAGTACAAATCTTGTGGTCATTAAGTCAATATACATTACATAGATGGCATTGATGGCAGTACAAATTTGGTAAAATTGTACCAAAAATTACCCCATAGGAAAATTTGAAGTTCAAAAATTGTAGTAAAAGCAAAACAAATTCACTAAATATTCAGAATGTGTGACAACTTTGTTATTAAATAATTTTGTTTTCGTATTTCACTGTAAACAACTACAGACATCTGACGTATACTAGAAAAACTAAAGATAAATTTAGCAAGTATAATTTTAATTCCGAAAAACATATTTTAGAATTCAGTGAAGTCTTCTAGAAAATATGTCATAATGATTATGGCTCTATACCAGTGCTCGCAATTAGTTGGTATAGTGCCTGCCAATAAAATTGTTCCTTTAAATAACTGCATTTTCTGGCGTGCTAAACTAACTCCGTAAACATTTTTTTTTAAAGTATAATATTAAGAATCAGTCAGAATCAGACACATAATACGCCAGATTTGTATATTTGCTTTTCAACGCAAATTTTTATGGGAAAAAAGCGAACTAATCGGGTCTAATGTTTAAGCACGAGGAATTATCTTTGATCGTTTTAACTGTGAAAATACAAATTCCGAATAATATGTTGAAGAAAATCTGATAATTCAGCTATTGTCAGCTTGCTGTTAAGTTGGTTTCCATAGAGGAAATATAAGGATTTTGAATTTTAGATTTTCATATTGTACGAATTTTATACGAAACTTTTTTCATTTTGTAAGAGTGAAAACTAGTGTGACTAGACGTCCTGGTTTCTCCCAAGACTTGTTCTGGCTTTTCAAACTTTTGCGGGCGTCCGGTAAAATGTTTTATATTGTCCTCAAAACTTAGAGGAAAAACTAGAAAAATAATAATTTCTGTATAGAATTTAAATGTTTTATGTAACTAGTCAAAATCCAGCCCAAATAATAAGGCCCAGAAAATTTTTCAAGATGTGATTAACCCTTTTTTTATGGAATCGGTTTGATATCTCAGATATAAAATTTCACAAAAATACCATCTGATCAAATTTGAAACGGACTGGTCCATTAAAACCGCACGCGTAAACCGAATCAGTAAATCTTTTTTTTTTTATGTTGGTACAATCTTCTTTGTCATTCGTGTGACGTTTGAGCAGAATACGTCCATTAGTGTGAGTTTGGCAGCTATTTGTTTACGACGCGAAAAGTTTGTTTGGAGATGGATCAAAAATTGAACAACGACTTTGATTGAAATTTTGTGTTTCCAATGGAATTACTGTTAGGAAATCATTAAAAAAAAGTCGTTCATCCAACACCGTTAACGACGATAACATCGTATGCTGGCATTAGAGAGATATCAGAGGCTCAAAACCTTAACACATTTTGGTTAATGTTATAGGTAAGAAACGCATTGCCGCTCGACTAGTACCGAAAGACCTGAATTTTTTGCAAAAAGAATGTCGGGTAGAGGTCGCAAAAGAGATGGCTACCAACGTAGCTGATGACCCTACATTCATCAAACGCATTATTACTGGTGACGGGATATGTGTTTAAGAATATGGCGTCGGGCTGCCCAACAATCTAGCAAATGGCGCGACAAAAGTGAGTCAAAACCGAGAAACCCCCGACAAAGTCGGTCGAAAATCAAGGTAATGCTCATCATTTTCTTCGATTACCGTGGTGTGTTTCACCATGAGTTCGTTCCAGAGGGTCAAACGGTCAATAAGGCAGACTTCTTAAGCGATTTGAGACGTCTACGTGAAGCAATTCGTCTTAAATAGCCGGATTTGTGGACGTACAGTTTATGGATTTTCCACAACGATAATGCACCGTTACATTCCAGTCTGATTGTGATTCATTTTTTGGCCAAACACAAAACAAAAGTCATCGCTCAACCACCGTACTCGCCAGATTTTTCTCTGTGTGCCTTTTTCCTTTGTCCGAAACTCAATTATCCGCTCTGGGGAACGCGCTACGAGTCGATTAAAGCCATAAAAAAAATCGCTGAAGGAGCTAAAGGTCATCCCGGCCGAGGCCTGTAAGATGTATATGGAAAAAAGGTTAACCATTGGCATGCTTGTATTGTCTCAAAACAAGCCTATTTTCAAGGCGGTAATAAAGATTTGTAGTAAAATACATAAAAATGTTGTTCTTTTTACCAGTCCGGGTCAAATTTGATCAGATGTTACATCGAAAAATGCATGTATTCTGTTTGGTGCTGGAGGCGGCAAAAATGTCTGAATTGGCTATGTATGGAAAACCAAATTTGGCAAATCTAATTTTTGATTTATGTTATCGACCATAATACCATTAGTAGTTGAAAAATGTTTTTTGCTATTAAGCCGTATTTTTATTTACAAATTTTGATCACAGTCCAACCTTACGGCTGAAACAATCTTTAGGTCATGAAATAATAGGTTTTATATTGGAGATATTTATAATATCTATAAAATATTTCAGATATAAAATTTCACTAAAATCGGTCAACAAATGTGCTTATTCCATTTGATGCTGGAGACGAGAAGATAGTCGGAATTAGTTCCGAAATTAAAATTAAGTTTAGCGAATCTTATTTTTGGTTTGCTATCGAATAAAACATCATCGACAGTCTTTAACAATTGTTCTTCCTTTCAGCCAATAGTTTATTTAGAAATCCGACTCGGTAGGGTTTCAAATTTTTCTAGAAAAGATTTCACTATAAATCTTTGTCTAACCGGGGTTTAATCAAAACTCTAAAAACGTTTTTCCATTTTTTGTAAAAATAGCAGCCAAAAAAGTCAATTTTTTAATAGACAATTTTTTTTTGGTGTGCCAAACATATTTTTAAACGTGTTTAGTTAGGCAACGATTTACGATCACTGCTCCATACTCCAGAGGGTTCTGTTTAGGCACGTATTTAGATTAGAATATGTAAGTCAAAAGTCCTAGAAATATGCCAAATTTTTCGACAACATTTTTACTGGACTTTCATTGTGTATATAGAGAATGTACTTTGCTATTTTTTCTGTAGAAATATGAACGAAAATTTTTAATAAACTGGAAGCGTGGTAAATTATTGAAATACAGTGTATCAAATTTAATTATGTCAAAAGTAAATAAATTTTGCATAAAATCTATAGAGACAATCCTATTAAAATCAATTTCTGTCTTTTGTTCTTAGTCCATCCTATATTTTGTGTAAATAATTTTGCAGTTCTCTTGAAGAAGTTTATGCAATTTTTGGGACACCGTATGTACCAGTTGGTAAAAAGTAACAGGTCCCTTTATTCTTTTAATTTTCGTATATAAAATGTGACCACAGACACCACAGCAGGTAAAACATGAAAATGTTGCATTCAATAAAAGCAGAACATCATTCTCAGCCATTGTAGTCCAAGTAAGACTTCTGATTTCTAGCTTAGTATGCACGAGTTATATGAAGTCGCCAACTATTTACATAAATGTAATGTATTGCTGGAGTTATAATCACACAATTATTTCCAATTTTTCCTTAATAACAACAACTTCCAATAAGGGAGTCATATATGCTCGATAATTGAAATCAGGTGTAAAAATGACAATTGATTTAAACTTAGACTTATCGTCCTAATGGATCTCAAATACGAAATGGTGAAAAATTCGTCATGCTACAATTTTCTGAACCGAAAGCTTTAAGTCGTGTGGGCTTAAAATTTCTATTTGCTTTGTACATACATATACATTAAAAATATTTTCATGGAATCGAAATTTGACCAAGGCAAACCAATTACCAGAGAACTCTTCCTGTTTGTCCAATGAACGAAGCTGGACCATATTAACTTAAGTCAATTTATATATGGTCCTGCTGAGTTTAGGTTTGTTTCCTATTTGGTTTAGCTTTTAAATGCCAGTTTTAATGTCAAAATATTTAAAAGCTTTGATTTTCTTGAAACCATCTATTTTTAATTTATAGAGACAACCCGATTAGAAATGGTTGCTGCTTGAAACACGGTATGTAATTTAGCTTTTTATTTAGCTAAGGACAATTTATTCAATACAAGAAATTAGTTGGCATCATTCTATATCGCTTTACACCTGTGCCATTATACCAAAATTTAAGTTCGTTTCAAAATGATATAGCCAATAACACAGCAATACTATTGGAAATGTAAATTTAATGATGTTTCACAAAGAAAACGAAAACAACCTTATATGATCTTACCGTATACCTCCTTGCTGGCACCAGGTTCGGTTTTTCTAAGCAAAATAATTTTCCCAGGTATACAATTTTTGTTTGAATATCAAATAAAAAGAAAATGTTGATTTCATCGTTTCCAAATAAAAACGATGAGCTAAACATTTCTTTTGCAGGTATATACAATATATAGAATAGAGAAGAAAACATCACGACTCATAATGTTTATGATTAAAAGTTAAGACACGTATAGCCTGCCTTTAATTATACATGTAAAATGTGTGTGTCTGTACAACAAGCAGAAAAATACTAAAGACACACAGTAGTTTTCCACTATGGTATGATGTAAATGTAATTTATGAGTGTACTGTTTGGTAACCGCACCTACTTCACCTGCTCTACAGTATACAAATTATAAAGAACAAAACAAAAATTCTTTTATCATATTGCGGTTTCATTTAGTACATTTTTATGTTTTATGTTGTTATTTATGATATGAGAAAATGTAAAAAACAAAATAAAAATATTTTTTATTTTTGTGGAATATTGCTTTGCAGAACGACTTGTTTTTTAACTAAACCAATATGTATGTATGTACTTATTTATTAGAGATAACTGGGTGGCGCCAGTGCGAATACTAGTACATGGTAATGTGTTGTTTAGTTATATTTGGTCTAGCCGACTTTTCGAAAGACACTTTTCCCACAAGAAACCACCGTTGGCCTTTTATTGGGAAAATCCTTAAACGACGTCACGAATTTTCCTAAATTAAGATATGATAACTGGAAACGGCAATATTGATACCCTACCGCCATTCCATCAAATCACAGACTGGCAATTCAACAATTTATTGAACGATTGTAAAGATAATGAGAAAAATATTTTTAAATGAATCATGATCTCTGTATTCATTGTTTTCTTGGTTGAGTACTGTAAATCAAGAAAAATGTGTTGTTTGGCATAAAAATTATTTGTAATTTTCCAATTCAATTTCCTTGAGAATATCGAGATTATTCGAGCTTTTTGAGATTAATCGGTTCGATCAATATTACTTGAAATTTGTAATTGGACATTTCGATGGTGTTATATTAATTCGAGATTTTCAAGACTAATTCGAGTCGAATTAAGAGTGTAATATTTAGTTACATAATCTTTTCAAAATTCGAAATATTTCGAGTTATCCAGATTTCCGAATTTAAACGCCGAAGATAAATACGTGAGGCGAAAAGAAACGATTTTACCAGTAATATTAGGGGGTGTGTAACGAAATCCCGGTTTTCAAAATCTCGATTTGTCAAAATGCTGTGTTTTTTAAATCCCGGTTCTGCAAAAATAATAATCCCGGTTTTAAGAAAATCCCGATCTTGATTTTTATTTTATGGGTGTCCTATGAAATTTCGTTTCAAAATAAAAATTGTCCTTCATCAGAATATTTAAAAAAATATTTTTGAAAATGGTTCAAACTTAGGATTTTGTGAACCGGAATTTTGAAAACGGAGATTTTGAAAACCGGAATTTTGGAAACCGGGATTTTGAGTTCGAGATTTTCGATTTGGTATTTTGAAAACCGGGATTTCTTAGTAGACCCCATATTAAGCTAACTGAAAATTCACGGTATGTTTTAAAGGCTTCTTGGTGAATTGCCAAATAAAAATTGATTGGTCCATTGATTGGAATGCAGCACCAACATTAATTCCGTTTAAATTTATGAAAGGATAGAAAATGTTTGTTAGTAAGAAGGGAATACTGCTGGAATAGACACCTCATTAGTCGGTAGCTAGTACCACAAAACAGTTCTAATATACAATAAAATAAGCTACATTCTGAAATTCTACGTTATAAGTTGAGAATTTATTGTCTGACTAAAATTTATGGCTCCGAAGAAAGTAGCTTCGATCAAGAATTAAAAGGTAACCCAGTCAAAATAGTTTTAGACTGAAATGCTGTTTCAGAAGAAGGTTGAATCAAAAAATTAAAAAGGAATTCAAAAAGGAGAAATGGAAAAAAACTGTTCTGAGGAGAGATACTTAACTTCATAGAAAGTATAGTACTTCATAGAATTTCAGCATTGAATTCAGATCACAAAGATCACAATTGCATAAGGTTGGCCACGTAGACCGGCATATGCCCAAGTTATCCAAAAATATAGGCAAGACCTTGTGGACATCTCTGTGAAAGGAGATACAACAATTTTTAAAACCAACAAAATTATTAAAAATTCTAAATTCTGTAAAGTATAAGTATAGTTCATCACAATTAGATAATATTGATCACGTAAGCTGGCATATAATCAAG
Source organism: Tipula vernalis (assembly GCA_958295665.1). Taxonomy (NCBI): domain Eukaryota; kingdom Metazoa; phylum Arthropoda; class Insecta; order Diptera; family Tipulidae; genus Tipula; species Tipula vernalis. The sequence goes on from OY282559.1 coordinate 40,429,884, forward strand.
TTATCCAAAAATATAGGCAAGACTTTGTGGATATCTGTGCGGTCGGCGATATAAAACTTTTAAAATAATGGAAAACTATTAAAAAATTCCAAAAACTGTGAAATATATTATAGTTCGTTATAATTGGATCGGCTTGGTGACATTGACCGGTATATGGCTTAGCTATTCTAAGAAACGTGCGGGACCTATGGAACATTTCCAGGTTCGACGCTAAATAATTATTTAAACCATCAAAAATCAGTTAACTTTTAAATTATCTTAATTGTAGTAATGTTCAACACAATTGGATGCTTTTGGTTAACGAGATAAACAGATGGTCCAGCTATCTGAAAACGATGAAAAGAACCTGTTTCCTGATGAAAAGAATCTGTTTGGTGGTACGAAAAATCCAAAATTACAAAAAATTTAAATTTTCATATAATTTAAATTCCAATTGGAAAATTGCTTATTTAACAGTGTAATTTTTTGTTATTTTTTTTAGCATAAACTTCTTACTCATGCGGCAATTAAATCGGGTGAAAAGGAAGAAACAATTTCTATAATAGCTTGTTGCAATGCTTAAGGAGTTTTTGTTTTACATACCTACCTGTATTTTTACAGTAAAAGGAAAGAAGTCTGAATTTAAAAATAGAATACCTCCGGGTGCCTCTGCAATCATTTCTCAAAAATCAGTATATATAACCAACCAAAAAGCCTCCAGGCACTGTAACTATTATTTTTGATTGATATTCACCACACAGCAATGTAGAAATGCTTGAGTATGCATCAAATCAAAACATTATAGGCAAATAAGGCCCTCCAAGTCATACAATACAATTTCTGCAACCCCTTGACCGATGCTTTTTTAAATCTTTAAAATCAAATTACTATGAGCATTGCAATAAATATGTACGCGCTTATCCGGGTAGAAAAATTAGCAGACTCGTATTTGGATTTATTTTTTCAAAGGCTTGAAGTAAATCAGCGACAGTAGAAAATGCCGTTTTTGCATTTAAGGCAACTGAACCAAACAAGTTTTGTTTTATTATTTTGATCTTAATGTTTTTATTATTTTTAAGATAATGGTTTTATTCATTTATTATGCAACTCATGGTTACCTTATTTACTATGTAAAATGTAATTTCTATATTTGTTGTCTTAATTTTTATTTAATTTAAAAATATTAACTAAAATTATCTAATTATAACTAATTTGAAAAATACTAGAGAATTACGAAATTACTTAACTAATAGTTGTTTGTCGTCAAGACATATGATATCGATCTGGTCACCTTAACTTTAATTAGGCAAAATCTTTTATTTCTACACTGTCTTGTCTTCAGTTACCGAAGTTTTACATCTTGCCTTTATCGGACGAATTCTTAATATTTCTGTCACTTTATTCTTTTTGTCGGTCGTACTCCTAATTTTGCCTGAACAGCTGGTATACAAAATGTTTATGTGTACAAGTTAATAGCGTTTGGTCTTTTTTCCGTTTATAAAACAAATCGAAAAATTTTAAATAACGAATTTTAAGGAGTAGCTTATTAAATAGATCAGGCTTAGTATGCAGGATAACGTGTTAACATTCAACAAAAAACAAATTAAAAAATTAAGATTAGCTTACACACAGAGCTGTGTGAATATCGTAAAGAAGAAAAATTTTAAGAGAATTCATCTGTATTAGTATGATTCGCTAGTACTTAACGCACAGTACATTCTGTATATATATATATATAGGATTTAAACTGTGGTATTTTGGTATAATCAGTCCAGTCGCCGCGGCCTGATGAGAAGATTGATTTTTTCATAATCATAAGCTCATCAGTTCGAAATTGGATTGAATTCTGTTACAATCTTTGGAACATATTAATATCATATAACGTCTTACTTGTTGAGCAGTGAACGCGGTTTATAATATGTAGGTGTACGCCTTCGAGTTGTCGAAAGAAATTCCGAATTGGTACTGTTGCATTATGTTTTTAATTTTTAATTTTTGATTTTCTACTAACAAACAATATACAAACAATCGACTACTTAGGTGTCTGAAACCGGGTCTAGTTTTTATTACTAACACACATATACCTTTCCTTCGGTCTTGTTATGTGTAAAATAGTGTACGATGGACCCGGTGTATTCCAGGAAACTTACCTCCTCCTTGGTCGTACATACTAAATAAAAATCAATCAGTATACATAAATAACTAACTACTTTTAATCGTGCGCTTCGTTTCGCGCAGATTCGCTTACGATAGATTTTTTCGTGCATTTAACTTTTTCCACATACAACGACATTTTGTTCACTCAAAAGAAAAAATTTCGAATGGGACAAAATTTCGAAAACAAAAAGATCGAACGGCAGAAGCTCGACACCTTAAATGGTTTCGATAAAGTGGTCAGGTAAAAAACGCGTTTGATATTGTGATGGTGACACTTAGATTGTTATAGAACAAGTTAAATTAATAGCTCAATTTTTTACTGTACTAAAATGGAATTTTCCATTAAAAAATTGTTCTAAATATTTCTACACTATTCTAACTGGAAAAGTCATGAGCTTTCTAGAAGTTTGGTTTTTGTATATAAAAAGGCGAACGAGGTCAAATTGGATTATTAGTATTTTGTCAGCGATAGTGTAAAGGTTAAAAAGGAATTAAAAAGTGATTTAAAAAGTGTTTTAGTGAATTATCATTAATAAATTGTGTTGTACTAATTTTTGTGTGAAATTCGTTGGTGATAAATTGAACTGATTTTGTTTTATTCACAATCCAGTGTTACGAACCTTAATTGACAAGGCAAAAACGTAACAATATTTATTCGTATTTCTTTGAAAGAATAAAGCTTTTAATTGGATTAAATATAAAAAAAAGACAAAATATTTTGTACGAACTTAGTCAGCAGAAGAAGTTAGTGGTAAATTGTCTTAAAAACCGATTTACAACTAAAAAACTTGTTGAAGAGGGTTTCTATTAATTGCCGGTTTTGTTAAAATAAAACACCCCATTTAATATTTTTGATCTTAAAGTTATAGTTTCAGATAAGTATATTTGTGTTCCGATTATTGTTTTTGAATAATCTTTAATTTTAGGATTCGTCTAAAAACACAAATTGATTGGCGTTGAAGTTTATGGGATTAATGTGGCCGTCTTGAACATACTACATACTCCAATACTGGTTGCTGCCATATTTGCACCTTCCCTGTAATTTGGTGGCCATATGTTTCAGCCGCTGTGATGTGCAAGAAGGTTTTTGAGTTTTCTTAATTCGAATTGTTCTGGTTTAATTCGCTCACGTTCGTTCGCCAATTTTCCCCATTTTCTCCGCCCAACGCGGCTATTTTCAAGTAGCCGTTGTTTTTCTCGTTCATCACGTATTTTTGAGAACGGTAAATCTTCACTTTCACTGTCTCTGCTACATTTGTAATTGTACAGCCGCTGTGATGGTCGTGGTGCACACTTCAGAAGTTTTAATCTATCGCGTTGTTTGGTAAATGATTTGATTTTGTGTACACAGAAAATTATTAATCCAGTAGTTTTAGCTATATCTGCATTAATTGATTCATTAGTTGATATGGAATCATTCAACTTAGTACGATGTGTGGGTTTAATACATTTTTCAGCATCACTCGTGACTCCCCGAACTCACTGTCGTATCGCCATGATATCTCAGGATTCGTGCATTAGTGACAACGTTTCCTCCAATAAAATTGCCATCTTGAAAGCTACGGCCATCTGCTGATGATGATCCAACTGTTAGTGATGTATGTCTGGTTTTAGCTGAGTTCTTCATGATAATTGATAGTAGTTTCGATGCTATCTTTTCTCTGTCGTCATTTTATGTTAAAGATTTACCTGATATTATTTAGTTTATTTCACTATTTTCATTTTTTTTTGTTGTCATTTAGTAAATTTTGACTCTCCACTGATTTTTCTCTTCTTTCTGAAGCAAACAATGGCATTTTATTAGCATCTATGTTCATAGTTTCACCAAGGTTTTTAGGTTCACTGTTTTTATATAACCAAATACATTTTTCACCAAAACATTTGGTTTTTGCTCAGCTGCTTCACCAGTACTGCTTATTTCGTTTAGCCCAGACTTGTGCTATGATATCGCTTCTTTGCAGTTTCGTTAAAACTATCAGATTTTTCGCCGTTTATCTGAGAACCTAGATCTTTGCAACATGTGTAGTTATCATAAGTATTTCACTAAGTCCATCGTCCATTCCATCGTCAGCTTCAAATAAATTTATTATTTTGGAGTAATCGACGGTTATCCTTGCTTCTGATATTTACGGTTCTTCCTCGAAAATGTTTGTATTTTAATGTGTGTTGTTGACGCGGCTAGATCAATTACATTCACTGCTCCGACATCATCAATATTTCTATTATTGTCGCCATTTAATTGTTTGGTCACAATTTTCGCAGGTTTCCTCTTACAAATTTCTTTAGACTCGTCCGCAAGCGGTTTATTCACTAAACTCGCGCTAGGTTTCAACTGTACGTAGCTCGGATTTTTCCTCAGAAGTTTATCGTCATTTAATGAGTTTAATGAGTTTCCTGCTTTTAGTTGCACCGCTAAAGTTTTCGATTTAAGGGAAGTGGTTGAAGAGACGTCCAACTCGCGTAGTTTATTTTCGGGCAAGCTGCTTACGGAATAAAAGTTGCTTAATAAGTTTCTTTACTACTTCGGCAGTATTCTCTGATTTCGTTGGATTATCTTTCAATTTATTGTCTAGCCTAATCCCTTTATCCTTTTCATCTGGTGGTGATGAATTATTAAATAAATAGTTTTGTGGTTTGGGATTGGATCTTCGTGCCGTAGCCATCACTCTCACCTTCGCCTAGATCTAAGGACATCTTTTCGCAGTAAGCTCAAATTATTTATCCCGTTTTCTGATGATGGCGAATTATTAAATAACTTTCTCCGTGACATCACATTTGGTTCTCTTGATTGTAGACCGTTATTGATGAAGCTCATTTCATTATTGTCATCTCCACTCACACCCTCACCTAAATCTAAAAACACTTTGCCACAGCAATCCCTTAATTTATTTATCCCGCTATTGTTTTCTCTAGATCTTGCTTCTGTAATCTCTGTTTCCGGAAGCCCAACTTCTAGTTTTTGTCTAAATTGGCTGAAGTATTGAGCTTGTAACTCTTAAAGAAAATTATTTTGATTTATTTTTAATTCTTTTATCGAAATATCTTTTGGTAAAGTGTTATAATTTTCTTGGTTTGATTTTTCCCATTTGATTATCTGGTGCTTCAAGTTAAAAT
>OY282559.1:40435333-40629955 GCA_958295665.1 Tipula vernalis
CCCCAACTCAACGCTCAACTCTACTATCAAGTAAATCCCAAACTCAACGTTTAACACAAATTCCAGATCAACTTATTTCCAGCTCACCCCTAACTCAACCGAAACTCAGCCCTAGTCCAATCCAGACTTGACTTGCAACCCAGCCCATAAATTAACATGAACTCAATGTAACTCTGATTCAACAATCAATTCTAAACACAAATAAGTTATCAGCCGAACTGTCACTAAACCCTAACCAAACCTCAACTCAACCGCTAACTCAACTCTTAACTCAATCCGCAAACTAAAATATGGTATATAAAAAATTGGTCAACATGGTAATTTCATTACTTGGTTTTGATCAATTTGTGTTGCAGGTACTCCGCCTATGGTCAATGAAACATATTGGCGTAGAAAAATTTCGTTTTTACAATACCAAAGGTATAGATGGTGATAACAACGGTGTAGACAAACATCTAGACATCCAAACATCCAGAAAGACCGACGGGCGGATATTTTTTTTTCTATTTTTCAAACCAACAATATTGTGGGTCATTTTTGACAGGATTCCTACATAAGCTAGAACTTGAAACAAAAACAAAACTTAGGGATATTCACACTCCTTTTTGATAATCACTTTAGTAGCCGCTAAATGGTTTAGTATAATTTTTGGAGGCGGTTTGAATTCAGATATCGTATCTCCGAGACTCTAAATCAAATCAAACAGGCAGGCAGTGGTTCTGGCGAAAGGAGGATGTTCGTCGAGATGAGTATCTCTTATCTTCCTTCACTGAAGTATGTTGTGCTGCAGATAGAGCTATTTAAAGATGTCTGGTTACGCAAGTGAGTGAGTGTGTAGTCTGTGTCGTGCTAGGAAGGTGGACAGCGGTGAAATGAAGCGTCGAGCATACACCAGGTAGGTTGGGAGCATGGGGCTTCGGCCAATACCCACTGATGTGTACTATTAGTCTTCCCTCACTGTACACCATACCAGTCCGACACAAGAATGGTGCAGCGACCAAGTTTCCATGTCATTGTTGGCAAAGCTGTGACATGCCAGACCAGAAAATGAATTCTGAAGTCCACGGACTCAAGTGTGGCCGGAGAAAGTCGATGTGAGTTTCGACTTTCTCGTAAGAGGGCGGTACAGTCGAAGTGAGTCTTGACTGTGTCCCAGTGATATGGAAAGTTATACGGCGGCAGTCGAAGTGAGTCTTGACTGTGGCCGTATAAAAGGCGGTCGAGAGAGCAGTTGGGAATGACTGGGTTGACGTTTTGCGATACGCCATTTTGCTTGAGCCATTTGAATAAAACAAAATAAAATGAAATTTTATTGATTCTATAAAACAAAAAAAAAATAAAATAAAAATGAACCCGAAAAAAAAAATGGTGAAAAATTTTCATTTTTTGGCGCTTCCGTCATGGTGGTCATGATAGTGATGATGATGATGATGATGATGCCAGCTAGTGAGATGCCCGAAATGGTGGTGGTAATGGTGATGTTACCGCTTTCGATGCTAACTGCGATAGCGGTAATGGTGGTAATGATGGTGTTGTTGTGCCGGCTGGTGTGATAATGGCGCTGACAGGTGCTGACTCCATGATTGTGTAGGTGCTGTGGTTATGTGTATAGGTGTAAATGTGTGATGTCGTGTATATGATTTGCGATGTGGCTTGACTACGTGTCACATTTTGGTGATGATCTGTGTGTGATGCATGTGGTGTGTTTGGTACCATTAGTTATGTTAGGTACGCGTGGGTAAGGCTCCGTTATATCAGAAATGAGAAGCAAAAAAAAAACAATAAAAAAAATATTGAGACAATAATTTGACACGTGGTCGATCTTATGACACTAATACACACAATCAAAAAAATTAACGGCACATACCATTTTACCTGGTACGGCTTCGTACCAGGTGTCCAAAATTTCCACACGATACATTAAAATCGTTGCGCCGAATAATTTGGTGGCGTGTTCTTATGAAAAATCCGTAAACACGGCTGTCAGTGGTCACCACTTTAACAAATACGTTTAATATTTATAAATTAAAAATTATTTAATTTATAATTTCATTTATTTTAATAAAATTTATTAAATTTTTGTTTTATTGATTTTAATAACGCACAATTATATTTTTTTTTCACCAATTTATTATTATTTATTACCACCGTCCGAGTTGGGCGGCATGTCGTCGTTTTAAAGATCAAGAGCAGACTGAAGTTAAAAGAAAAAAATTTTTTTTTGGTTTGTTGTCTCTTCATGTGGAAGGGACAGTAGTTAATGGTAATGTCAACGTTGAGCGGCGTAAAGACGTTGCATTAGTGGTTGGGTAAACTCAGACGCCATTGTATGTGAGTGATACTTTGTAGCGGAGCACGCATGAGTGAGCCGCTACAACTACATCATTCATCAAGGCGTTCTATACCATGTATAAGGTATTTTGTTTTGTAGTTTGCGTCATTTGTTGTTTGACTCTGAAACACGTATTGCAAGAGGGTTGCGTGACATAGATGTGCCTTTACTGGTATTGTATCTGAGTAAATAAAAATTGTCATCGTGCGGTTTTAGAACAATCGCAAACTATTGTATATGCTGGTTTTTGTTACAGATTTGGGTATTATTCGATTGGGATTGTTAAAAAAACGAGTATGTCCGATCGAACTAACAAGCGCAATGATTTATTTCATTGTTGTATTGGTGAATACATGTGAATATTTTTTTTTATTGAGGTTATGTTAACTATCGATAGGAATCCAATCCGGATTTAAATAATTTTGCAGTTTTTTATCATCAGATCATTTATCTCATCAGACGGCTGCTGTCTAAAACACCCGAAGAGTCTTTTGAATTTAGATGTTATTCGAGATTTTGTAAATTTTCGATAATTTCCGAGTTGAATTTTATTCGTAATTCAATTCGGAACTAATCTCGAATAATAATAAAAATCTGGAATAACAAAGAAACTTTTGAATAATATCGAAGTCTACAAAATTTTGATTAATAAAAATAAGAACTTCGAAATCTCCGAATATATCGAAAACTCGAATAGACTCGAATAATTTCGTAAAGCTCGAATAGTCTTAGTGTTCTAGATATTCGCGATATTCTCAAAAAGAGAAAGATACCAAACAACTTAATGCTACTTATACTCCGCCACATTATTCAAAAAATCACAAAATTTTGAATTTTGTGCACTCAGTTGAATTATCTGGTATAGAAAATATTCTTGAACCTAAAAATTAAAGGTTTTTTTTCTAGATTTCCAGATTATTCGAGACTCATATAGATTTCTAGATTTTTCAAGATTCATCGAAATTTTTTGTGAATATTAAGCTTTTCATAATTACTCGTGTTTCTAGATATCTCTCAAAATGTTCAAGGGGTATATTTGCGATTAGGGTCCAAAGGCCGAATATCGAAAGGCCTTATGTCGAAAGGCCGAATGTCGGAAGAGTTAATGTCGAAGGAACAAAAGTGTCAAAAAGCCGAAAGGGTCGAAATTCTGAATGTCGAAAGGCAGAATTCCGAAAGCCCGAATGTGTTGAAATGCCAAAAGTCGAGAAGTCGAATATGTCGATGGGTCCCTTGTTCCGCAAGGCACAATCAAAGTAAAGGAAATTAGGCCAAGGAACATTTGGGATCACTACATTTGCCTGAAAAAAAAAACAGAAATTTAAGATCCATAATAATTGAAAATTATAATTCCAGGAAAAAAATCCCGAAAAAAAAATTCTAGAGATTATCAGAAATGAAATCTAGAAAAAATATTTTGTTTGAAATAAATAAAAAAAAAATCAATTTTATAGGAATTTTTAGACTTTTGACTTTTTGATCACTTGAAACATTTGTATTACATCTATCAGAAGAAGCGATACGAGCGATACAATTCCTTTGATCTGTGTCTGCAAGGTTGACGAAGCATTAAATCTATAATTCGCTAAAATACCTTCGTCGATACCATACTAAGCCAACGAATTAAGCCAACCACGAAATAATTTGAAACATTTGTGGTACAACAATCCGTAGAAGCGATATGAGCAATACAATTCCTTTGATCTGTGTCTGAAAGGTTGATGAAGCAATTTTCATTACCATAAATATTAAGAACTTTACGGAAAAACTCAAATTTTAAGGCCATTTTATGAATTTTAATTTTAACTTGGGCCGCACTTTGACAATTGTTTTTCTGGATTTTAGTTATCTGCATTTTTGTTTTTCGGAATTTTTTGTTTCTAGATTTTTTTTTTCTGGATAAAGTAGCCAACCTAATTCTGTTAAGGGTTGGCAACATAATCCCGAAAAAAAAATCCAGAAAAAAAAACCCAGAAACACAATTATCAAAGTGCGACCCAAGTTAAAGCTAAAATTTATAAAATGTCTTTAAAATATGAGTTTTTCCATAAAGTTCTTAATATTTATGGTAATGGAAATTGCTTCATCAACATTTCAGACACAGATCAAAGGAATTATATTGCTCATATCGCTCCAACTAATAGTTCTACCACAAATGTTTCAAATTATTTTGTTGTTCGCTTAATTCGATGGATTAGTATGGTATCGACGAAGGTATTTTTACCTTGCAGACACAGATCAAAGGAATTGTATCGCTCGTATCGCTTCTTCTGATAGATGTACCACAAATGTTTCAAGTGATGACAAAAGTCTAAAAATGCCTATAAAATTTAACTTCTAAATTTATTTCAAACAAAATATTTTTTCTGGATTTTTTTCAGGACGGCCTTTCTGATAATTTCACGATTTTTTTTTGGGATTTTTTTTCTGGATTTTAAATTTGTAGATTTTTTTTCAGGCAAATGTAGTGATCCTTTCTGTTAAGTCAAAAAAATTTGATTTATTTAAGTCAAAGAATCTTATATTAAATCAAGGAAAATTCCAAATGGCAAAGGCAAATATGTTGGCTACCTTATCTAGAAAAAAAATGCAGAAACTAAAAATCCCGAAAATAAAAAATCAAACCGAATTCAAGTAGAGGCTAATCAATTATTTTTATCTCGGTCTGCAAGTTTAAAAACAACAGAAACCAACAATTCGCTGCCACACATTCGCCGATGCCATACTAACCCAACAAATTAAGCCAACATCAACACAATTTGAAGCATTTGTGGTAGTACTGTCAGAAGGAGCGATACAATTCCTTTGATCTGTGCTTGAAAGGTTGATGGAGCAATTGCCTGTATCACAAATTTTAGGAACAAACAACATAATGTGCTTTTGACAATGATCCCGAATTGGGATTGAAAGCTCAAGTCTAAATAAGTTAAAATAGTAAAAAATTAAAAAAAAAATTGTTTAAAAAATTATTTCAATAAACTAAGTGAAGAGAAATTTCATGAAAATTCGGCCTCAGGACCTAATCGGCCCTCTTACACGATCGGCCATTCCACCCATTCCGCCTTTAAATTGTAGACTTTCGACACATTCGGCAATTAGACATTCCTCCTTTCGACATATTTGGATCTCCAATATTCCACCTTTCGACATTCGGCATTCAGACCCATTACGCGTTTCGGCTTTCGGCGTTTGATCGTTCGGCCTTTCGACATTCGGCCTTTCGATATTCGGCCTTTCAGCATAAAACCTATATTTTTATCTTTTTGCGGAATTAGTGACTTATAAAAAAAAGAACTATCTAGACTGTCTTATATTTGGGATCACTACATTTGTAGAAATTATCAGAAGCAAAATCCAGAAAAATATCCAGAAAAAATATTTTGTTTAAAAATGGATAACATTCAATTTTTGGGGATTTTTAGATCATTGTCACCCCTTAAAACTTTTGTGGTTCAGCTATCAAAAAAAGCGATTCCAGCGATACAATTCCTTTGATCGGCATCTGAAGGTTTGACGAAGCAATTTAAATTATTGAAAATATAAAGAACTCTAACAGAAAACTCAAATTTTATACAAATGTTATAAATTTTATGTGCAACTTGGGCCGCACTTTGATAATAGTGTTTCTTTTTTTCGGGATTTTTTTTTTCCTACTTAAGGTAGCCAACCCCTACGATTTTCTTTGCGTTGAATTACATACAGTTCAGATATATTTGGAGGATGTTATTTGATCCTCAACTCATCTGCCTCATTCAAATGAACTGCGATAAAAATCTCACAGGTTCTTTCATATTAGCCCGCACTGTTGTTTACTTTGAGAATTTTGTTTTGAATTCGTAAATCTTAACTATTTCAACACTTTCAAAGTACACGGGTAACAATTTATTTCAAAAATTTAACTGATTAAAGCTAATTTTTACGACAAAATTAAACTGTAAATAGTTTTTGTTAATAACTATAAGTTTTTAACTAGAAAACTTTGTTTGTCCGAATATTTACAAGAAGCATTTTTAGGGGCCGAATTAACTTTTGGGTGGAGTGTTGCAATCAAGGGCAATCTCGCCCGTACGCTAGCTATTCCAGCGACCATTTACACTAAAATGGATACCTAAAACATTCTGAGAAACGTCTCCCAGAGTTATTTCAAACTGGAAAGATCTAGCTTTCTAACGGCCCTTAATTAGTTTAACAATGTTTCGGCGGGTGACTCTTTCTCGACGTGCATGCTGCCAGATAATTTCGTAATGCTAATTCAATGCATGCTGTCCGCTTTAGATTAGGTTTTTATGACAAGGATTTATATTCAACATTTCAACGTGGTCTAAAATAGGTATGCCTAAAATTTTCTCAGAACAGTTTGTTAAGGTACACGGATTTGCAAAGTTATAGAGCCGATTTTTGACCATTCAACTTGGTTCCTTTAACGCTCCAACACTCACTTGCTCAACGATAGTTTTTTACACTTTACTGAAAACTTTACTCTAGGAAATCAGCTATAAATTAGTAAAAATATTTTTGTTTAAAAATTTGGGATTTTGTGACAAATGCCCTAGTTAAGAATAACAAATCCAGCTGGAGATGTCTTTCAATCACAATACTGAAATTCAATTATTCCTTATATATTGAGCTTTGACTATATAAATTTGCATTCTTAAATAATATTTGCATGAGTGCTTTTGATTAAAGGTAACACGCACCCAAATATCATTATTCTGCCTTTTATACATACCTATACAATTGTATGAGAAAATATCATAAAGCAAGAATATATATTTATAAAAATTATATGCAAATTACCTTAAACAAAATAAAACAACAAAATAAAGTTCAAATAAATATTTTTTGAAGAAAATGAATGGAAATTGCCAACAACAATAATAACACCAAATACACATTTTAAATTACTTAAAATTTATATTCCATACAAACAACTTTAATTTGGCAAAAAAAACATTGTGCGTTATAAATTTACCTTGCGTATACGTAAGCATATTTCTTCAAAATTTTTCATCATCCATTCATTTTCCCTACCAAAAAAAAAACGCAATATTTTCCTCAATGTTATTTATGATTTATTTACATTTATCAACTTAATGATGTCGTTTTTATTTTTTGTTGCCGTACATAATATTATACGTAACCGCGTCTATGAACATTGTATAGGTGGTATACATACAAATACAACATCAAATCAAAACAAAAACGTTAAAAGATTTTCTCGTGTTACTAATTTTCATTTTCTTTGATTATATCATGTAATGTACACAAACACACAAACATTTACATATACCAATACACAGTTAACATTTTCCTCATGTTGTTGTTATTTAGGTTAGATAATGTCTACTTTACACCATATACGTACGTATGTATGTTTCCTTCATAAATACATTTAACCCGGATATAGGTTTATGTTTGTGCGTGCGTGCGTGCGTGCCTTCAATCCATTTCGTATAATTTTGTTATTGTATTACAGGAAAATTTCTTCGTCGTTCACATACTTTTTTTTTACAAATAGAAGCAAGAAAAGCCTTTTTGTGTTTTCTGGTAACTTATTTATTTATTTTAGAAACAGAGATAGACGCGAGGACTGGGCCCCGTTCATTTACTTTTAATAATGATAATATAACAAAATCGTATCTCAAACAGGGAAATTTTTTGATTTAAACATGCGACGTTACGGTTTATAGGAAGCGGGCATATTTTAACACTGTAAACTCTTCGAAAATCCAAAAGGAATGCTATAAAAAATTAAATTTGTATAAGGAAGTAGAAAGTTAAAAGATTTTGTTATGGCTCGGTTGGAAGGGAGGATTTCGTTTTTGTTGTAATGAAAATTTATTTTTATTTTCAAGGTTTTTTTTTTCCGCTTTTATTGGAAGTTTAAAAGTTTTTTATTTATGAGTTCAATGTATATAAATTCTTGATTATTTTATGGCCGAAGCATAAAAATATTAAAAAGTATTAAAAATGTGCTTTTTATAATCTCAAATCCCATTATTGTTTCTAAGAATTCTTAACTTTTTTTTGGTATTTTCCGTTCCTTAAATATTTTATAATTTTAATGAACAGTACCGGAGGAGGCTGGACGGTATACTCCAAATTAAGGTAATTTAATTAAAATGTTTAAGAAAAGTAATATTGTGTGAACATTAAACACACAAACAAATGAGGGGTTTTGTTGAGTTTTTTTGATTATGCGAATATAATTCGCTAAATCAGTACGTTCGTACTTAACACTATCTGTGTTAAATAGGAATTGTATTTTTGTAGTAGACCAACTTTTTCAAAGAAAATTTTTCATTTTGTGTTCAGGGTAATACACTTTGTATAACTCTTGGAGTAAAGTACGCGGGGATTGATATTTCTACTTTTTTGGGTAGATATATTATGAATAACTTCCCTCTTGATTTTGTTTCAGATTAACCGATCGAAAATCTTGTGAATGTCATTTTCACAAATATATGTATGTATATCTATAAAAAGCCGAAAATTTATTTAATTAAAATGTCGAATTGGCTACGTTCAAAATCAGTTACTAGGTTCCCACGCAATCGACTCTCAGCGATTCTTATCACTTTCGAATAGGCTAGCATTAAAGTGACTGTTGAATTAGTTTATCTTCCGTTTGATTCTTTTCTGCTCCGTTAAATTTTATAACCTCATCTGAGCTATAAATATTATATAAAGGCTGTGAGCCAACTTTTGTCAGTTCTACGTGGCGTAAAGTTATTGATATAATTCTGTGCTATTTGCCTCTTGTTGACTTAATTTTAAATTGGAGTGTGACAAATGATATTCGCACTTCTGACAACAGGTACATCTCTTTTAACATCAATATTAAAAAATCATCTCTTAAATCGTTTCGTAATCGTTAATTAACAAATTGAGATCTATTCTCTCTTGAACTGGTTTCCCTAATTCTACGAATATTCGCTCGGTTAAGCACATTGAGTTACAAGCTTCCAAATTCGTGTTCACTTAATACCAAACAAAAGATTGGGAATATACCCTTTTGGTGCTCTGCTCTTAAAAAACATAGGAAACATATTAGGAAACTGAAGAATAAAGCAAAAAATACTAATTTAAAACGCTCAAAAGAAGTATAAAAATGCTTAAGCTTTGGCAAGTTTACTTCTTCGAAAAAAGAAGCGTACGAGTTGCTTCTTTCTGTTCAGTTTCCGTAGTGTGCAATTGTTAACTCTAAATTTGCTCACTTTCTAACCAACAATAACTGCAATGAAGCTCCTGGCTAGAAATTAACGTATTGGCTAATTATTTTCGGTTAATATTTTCTCTCCAACCGTACAAATCAGGTGGTCCTGATGTGATTTTTTCGGCTGAAATACAGCAAGGTTACCCTATTATTAAGCACCACCTACTCCACATTTTCAAAGCGTGCGTTGCTTTAAGTATTATTGTAAAACTACGGCAAATCAGATTACTCTGATCCCAAAGCATTTCAGCCCATCACAGGAAGGATTGCCGACAGATTTATTAGAGATAATTATTTATCTAATTCCCCACTCGGTAACATGCAACGTGCTTTTAGAATAGGTGATTCCGGCGAAACGGCTCTTTATGAACTTGTCACTAGGATCGAAAGATCTCTCAATAACACAAAGTTTCTTGTGGGTACTTTACTGGACATTGCAGGATCCTTTGATATTACATCGTTTTCGTCGATTACTATCGCCTGTATCCATCACTGTAAGATGAATTGGTTTCTATGCTCAAATCTCGCATTGTTGAGGTTGACTTTGATAATGCTTCAATATCGGCCAAAGTTGCCAAAAGTTGTCCTCAGGGAGGTGTTTTCTCACCCTTGTTAAAGTTTTTGGTGATTGCCCATCTATTTGTGAAACTAAAGCAGTCAGGATTTGTTGCTAAAAGCTACACTGACATTCTTGTTGTTACTGTCGCTAAAAAGCGCCTATTTGTGTTACCTGAGTTAACGCAGAATGCCTTATGTATTGTGGAGTCGTCGTGGGTTTTAACGGATTTGCACATCAATCCTTCTAAAATTTATTTGGTTATATTTACCATAGGGATCGAAATATTGGTGGTACAACTGTGGCCTCGCTTTTCGGGAGGCTGATTAATAAATCCGATCACACTAAGCATTTAGGTTTCTACTTGGGCGGGAAACTTTCCTGATAATTTTACATTGAATTTAAACTTCAAAAATCGACTGCCATCCATTGGCAGTGTAGACGACCCTTTTGGGAAACCTTGGGTTTAACTCCGAAAATGCTGTCTTCCATCTATAAATCGTTGGTTTTCATGCTCTACGTTTGATCTGAATTTTTCAAGCTAAGCTGGGTTGGTACTGTACAGTTTTTTAACCGGAAGCAATTCCTCTTATGCTCTTTGTCATTGAGGAAAAACTTTGTTTTCTTTACAGACAACTTATCTGTGCTGAATTCGCTGGATAATTCCTTGACTGTGTCAAAATTTGTTAAGGACTGTAAATACTTTATACGTCTTCTCTGTTCAAGTAATAGAGTAACGATCATGTAGGTTCCTGCCCATTGTGGTATTGAGGGGAATGATATTGCTGATTCTTTAGCAAAATATTGGACTAGGTTTAAATTTATTGGTTAAATTTATTTGTTTCCTTACCATTTAACTTTGTTAAGAAGGCGATCAAAAATTGCGCTATAAGTGAATTAAATCAGCAATGGCTTGCTACTGGTAGCCGCCGTATTGCGAAATTTTTTGTTTGTGAACCTAACTTGAGAGCCACTAGGAGATTGCTTTATCTCTCAGCAAGAACCAGTTGAGAGTTTTGATCGCAACTCTTACTGGCTAATTCGTTCCTTTAGTCTAAACTGCTTCAGTTTATTAAGGATGCAGCATACGTTCCCGATTAATGATAGAATCATTGGTTTACCGCATGGGCCCTTTGTCGCATTGAGTGCGGAACCTCGGACGGTTCCAACCAATTTTTCTATAATATTCAAAATGCTCGTGAAGCAGTTAAATTGATTCATTCATTTGGTGACTGTAACCTAGCCGTGTTAGCACGCAATTCATTTGGATTAAGGTCTTAGTAGAAAAACAGCACACAACGTTCGTTATATTTTATGTGGGATAAAGGTGAATTTAGGATAAGTAAACTGCGATAAGTGATGTCAATGGCTTAAAGTTATGTGATAATCTAAAAATGTTAGTTGGGAATTAAGCTACCATTTAATCATGGAACCCTACACGCTTCAACAACGTCTACAAATTATGTCATTTTTTTTAACAAAGTTCGTCTTCGCTTAGCACAACTTTTCGTGCGCTAGTCTAAATTTTCGTCCAGCCAGACGAACTATTAAAGTGGAAAATTCGAATCAATATATTCACTACATTATATTACCGTGTCAATAAGACAAAGTAAGTTAAGGAGGGCTGAAAATATTACAGCTTTATGTGGGAGTGTGAATGAGACACCAAGTCAGTCAATTCCGAATATTTCGCGGGAATTGGGCATCTCCCAAACGGTACTATAAAATCGCCTTAACCCAAGAACTGAAGCTGCACGACCATCTACTGTGACATACATTACGTCTCTAGTTGAGCCCTAAACAAATTTCACGAAGCTCCTGGGCGATAAATCTCATTTTTGGTTAAACGGCTTCGTTAATAAGCTAAATTGCCGGATTTGATTAAGCGAGCAAGCCGAATCCATTAACGAAACGGCATTATTTCCGCAAAAATTGGCAGGCAAAAACAGTCGGTTACGGTTAATGGAAACCGCTAACATGATATGATGAGTGGTATTTTATGGGATAAATTGGAAAAATTGGACTGGGCCAGAGCTGGTCAAACCACCGATTTATTTAAATCGATGCTCCGTTAACGCTTTATCCCAGTACTCCGTAACTTTTTGATAACGATATTGGATCTGGGAAATAGACCAATCATTTCTGGAAAATGGACCAGTAAATTTTCTGCCTCGTTTATGCAATTTAACGTTTTTAGGCTTTGTTCTTTGTGGCTTGGTCAAGTCAATGGCCTATTCCAACCTTAGAAGCTCTCACATCCAATATCAATATCAAAAAGTTATGAAAAATTCAAAAAAGTTATGGAACACTGGGTTCAGCGCATTCATTTACACGTTATTTCATTAAAAAGAATGATGCGTCGCCCTTAATGAAAAGCTCTAGATTATAAATTTTTAAAAATATGTTCGTATATGATTTCAAAACGAAAAACTATTAATTCAAAAAATCATCCAGTGAGATATTAAATCTGTAGGTCTAATAAGAAACAAAATAATTTTTTAAGAGCAGACTATTTTCAATCAATCACAAATTAAATGCCATGTCACATTTGTTATTATTATAAGCCATTCAGAAAGTTATGAAATTCTAAAAATTATGTTGCAAGACCATATTCCAGAAACTCGATTCTAATGAAATCTCTTCTTTCCAGAATATTTTAAAATAATTTTACATTCAATAATTTTACATTTTTACATACCAAACCCTCAATATCCAGTTCGACTCAGTAAATCCCTATTATTCAGCATATATACTTTCTAGCAGCATAAGTACTTACAATTCCTAGAAATCGTTATTAAAATTTAGTAGATTTTCAGTATCCATAATTTTTCCTTATTCGTGATAACTGACTAAATAATGTCACAATCGCAATTGATAAAATATCACCGAAATTCGATGCACACCAAGCCACATGAAGTTTTGCTTATAAAATTAGATGCGGAACATGTGTAAAGGATCCTACTGAGTAACTGACGTTCCGCTTCACCACCCACTTATACTAACGAATTAAAGTAGGAACGTAGAGTGTAATGAGTAGGGTTTCTCAGACAGGATCCTAGGATCTCGTTTTCTGAGTTTCCGGCTTTTCAATTCAATTACGCACATGATACGTCAAGTTTTGTAAGTGGTGGGAAGCCAAGAATAAAAATTTCAGATTCCTACCAGAACAACCAGTTTTATGATAGATACCAATCACACGAAATTTTGCCGTTTGATTCACGAATCAAAAGAATGTCCAAAAAAAAAAATTTGTTCTCTCCTTATTTTCTAAAGTGAATTTTATTCTGTTGTTTAAGGAATTAAAAGCTTTTAGGAAATATTCAATTTTATTTATTGATACGGCTGTGATTATATGTAGGAAAATAATGGTTGAAAATCTAAACAGTTTAAAAATGAAATTTCTAAATTTTCTATTAGTAAATTTGCAATGATGGGACTTATTGTAAAACCCATAGGTGAGCCAAAAATTTGTTTGTAAATTTTGATATCAAAGGAAAATTCAGAATTATTTAAAACGATATCCAAAGCTGTAAAAAATTTTATTTTTGTTAATTTTGATTTAGAATTTATTATTATATTTCTCCAATTTTGACTAATAATATGTTTTACAATTTATCGACAGTAGTAAATAAAGAAGTAACATCTAAAGAGACTAACCTAAAATTTGGAGGGATGGTTATATTACTGATTTTGTTTTTGAAACCTTCAGAATGTTGAATAAAAAAATTTGTCATGAAAATGATGATAAAGACTTGCTATGGAACTTACAATTGGCCTATATGGTAAATTTGGTTTATGGATTTTGGATAATTTTGGAATCACTCGGGTATATCTCGTGAGTTTTTTCCTTCTCTAAAACTATCTTGCCAAATTGCTCCAATTCTTTTGCTATAGAATTTATTTTTGTTTGGATTGATGTTGAATTATCTTTTGGTATTTGTACGTTTGTGGATGTGTCACTTAATAAATGATTTATTTTACCCATACAACTTGTTCGTAATGTTAAAACCGAAGTAATCCCTTTGTCCGCTCTTATCGCCATAATATTTGGGTTGTCTGTTAAAAATGGCTTAATTTGTTTTAGGTAATTTAAAATTCGTTTTTCAATTGGTATTAAATTTTGTGAATTTGTACTGTTTTTAAAATTTTATAATGCGATCATCATCGTTTAAACCGTAAATTGCCCTTTCAACATCTGAGATATTTTTGAAAAATAGTATTGTCGAACTTGACGTGAAACGGAAGATCGATATTAAAAAAATTGTCCAGCCATTTGTCGCCACTACAAAGTAAACCACTCGTCATATTATTGAAACCGTCCTGTATGATTTGATTAAGTTTATTGCTTTATCTCACCTCAATTTTGTTGAAATAGTAGTTGTATGTAACCGCTGCCCGTTCAGAAAACACTTCATAATTGTAGCCCGGTAACGTTTTTTCAATAAACCGGTTAAGTAAAGCCAAACTGTTTTTTATTCTTTTTATTGATTTTATAGTATTGGTGATTTCTTCGCTTATTACACCGATTATAACAATTTTTCCAATCCTTGGAAAACATCCTTGTTTATACTGCAATAGAAACACTTATTCTCTTCTAGACTGTAGCAGGAAATATTACTTGTTTATCAGCTTTGCCAGATGAAAATTCTCGTTCATAAATGTATTCATTTTTAATGAATCCGA
Organism: Tipula vernalis; assembly: GCA_958295665.1. NCBI lineage: Eukaryota > Metazoa > Arthropoda > Insecta > Diptera > Tipulidae > Tipula > Tipula vernalis. The sequence continues at coordinate 40,450,121 of OY282559.1, forward strand.
AGAAACTTTGATTTTGATTTTCGGTAATTGTCTCCATTTTTCAATGGTTTAAAATTAAAACAAATTTTTAAAACATTGGTGTTTGGAAATCCAAAATTATGTTTACTGCATTTTTAATAGTAAGACTGCAATTGATTACCAGTAAATATCTATGTATCTATTTTCCTTAATCTCAGTTATGTAGCTGTAATTAAATTATAACATTAAATTTAATGTATTTACTTACTTATATATTCAACAAACTATTCATTATAAGTAATTAAGTAAATGTCAAATTTATCAAAACCAAAACAAATCGCATAACCAGTGATACCAATAAATAAATATGTAATTATATTATTTCACCACGGGCATAGTTAGCTATCGTAACGCAGATGACAGTACATACTAATAAAAAAATAAACATCGCTATGTAGTATTGTTTGTGCTGGTTTATAGGTGTCACGGGTTATGGATAAAATGTTTGTAAAAGTATGATTAAGCATCATTGAAAATTTAATCATTATATTTTTGAAGATCGTAAGAGTAAGTGCCTAAAATATTATAAAAAAGCCAAGGATTGAATTGTTGAGGTGTATTTAAATAAAATTAAAATAAATATAGTAAAATTTAAACAAAGCATTTAGTTTAAATAAAGTTCAATTAAAACTTATTCATTATTTATTAATAATTGAACGAACAATTGGTTTAGGGCACTTTTTATTTAAAAAAAACTTAATTACTTTAGCTTTCGATTCCAATTCGGAATCATTCTCAAACGCATTTATCTAAGTTTTATTTGCCTCACACAATTTAATTTCGATTCTAAATGTACAACCTTTTTACATGAAAAGCATTAGAGTATAAAATTGTATCCAAATAAATTGCCTAGGCTATGCGGTTATATGATAGATGGGTTTATTAAGGCAGCTTTGCAAAATTAAAATTTGAATAAAAGAAACAATTTGTTATAAGGCTTTTATAATGATTTTCAGAATGAGTCTGAATAGGAATTAAATGGTAAAAGCAGCAATTAAGTTTTTTTTTACATAAAAAGAGCCCTAAACTAATATTTTAAAAATTTGTTTTAAGTTTACGTAAAAATGCCTAGCAATTATAATTAATAAAATAAAAAATGTTTGAGGAAAATAAAAAAAAATGCTTGAAACATTTCCACATCTTATTTTCTCATTTGTCAGTGTATTCTATTAAAAATTCCAAATGGCCGTTCTCTGAGGTTAAGGCACTCCCGTATAAACTTTTATGTAAGCAAAATTGAAATGTCTAAATGTACAGTACATAGAAAAAAATATTTTAATTATTTTAACAATTTTGTTTTCCATTTAAAATGTGTCTTTTACGTGAAAACGCCTAATAACCATAGATTATAAATATTAAAATGAAACTATATTGAAGCTAGGGATCTGAAATTGAGATACCGGGTTATCTCGGTGGTTAGTGTTTTCTATTAAAATTTAAAAGTGGTCATATCCCAGGGTCAAGGAACTTATCGGAGATCCGGCCACTTTAAAAATTTTAGTAGAAAATACTGGCAACGGAGATAACAGAATGCGCCATTTTTTAGGTTTTTGGTACCAGCCTAAGTTGGAGAATTTTAAATTGATAATTGCTAGGCATTTTCACGTAAACAAATATTTTAAATTAAACATATAAAAATGGTTAAAAATTTTAAAATATGGTATCTTTTTTGATACATATCCTGTTTATGTAGATACATAGGTATTTGCATTTTTTTTTTACTCCGAGTCCGATTACCTTGAATAAATTGTCATTCTAAACAACGTTTTTGTTCTGTAAGCATCAGAAAACTTTACCTAACCTAAAAATAGAATAAATTTATGTGAAATAAAATTAAAGTGAATAAATTATTTTGCCTATAATTCCCAATTATACTTACCGTGTATATACTTACAAGCAAACCGAGCATAATTAGTCGCCAAACGATAATTACCACCTGTATTTTTGAGTACAACCAAAGATACAACAAAAGTAATTACTTTGTTTACACAGTTATTGAAAAATTATAAAAATATTTTTTTAATTATTAATTAGTTAATTACATATTCGTGTAGTTCTCTATTTTTTTATTTTAAACTATGATTTAATTAAATTAAACTATGATAACTTCAATTATAATAAGGGCACTTTATATGGAATTTTTTGTAGACTATGATTTTATTAACTGTCGTTTTGTCGTTGTTATTAACTGATGTTTTCAACTTATCATAATATTAATTTAATTGTGCGATTTGAAAATAATTCTGTAATATACAGGTCCATCTTTGGTAAGAGGATTCCGTTGCTACACATTACGAGAGTTTTTAGTATAATAAATGCCGCTTGAACGTACGACTAGTTTATTGGTCACCATTTATTGGTCGTTCATCATGCCATCAAATTTAAAAATATAGGTTTTCCTATATGGCAAAATGACCGATGCAGATGCAAGTGTGGTACCAAACGTTGACGATCGTATGCAATATGTCGCTCAATAATGTGTGTCCTTCATTGACTTTGTACTGTCAATTAATGTGGCCAAAAATCATTGGTCCACCATAGTTTAGGTTAAACCTTGAACTCTTTTTAACGAAAAGGTGACAGAATAAGTGATACAGGTCCAGTTTGTCACCCACATTTCTATAGATGTGGGCTAAATTTTAATAAAATCATTAAAATTCAAATACGTTTTTTTTTCAGAGTTGACAAATCCCTCATCTACATCTATACGATTAGCACATGCTTTCAGGTTTAAAAGTCATCCTATTATGTTCTCATAAGTACTTTAAGCATCGTACAAAAAAAAAATACAAATAAAAATAAAATCTAAAATTTAATTTTTCATGAACCCTTTTACGGTTGCTTGCTGCTGTTACTGCTAGCTGCTACTTTGACATTTCACACTCAATCAAATCAATCTTTTTTTTTTTTTTTAATATTTTATATAAATATTTCAACATTTTATAATCTTGGAAATATATACACATATTTACAACAAAAGATGGTGAAAACAGATAGATATAAGAACGAAGCAAAATCTTGACGATATCTATAATATTTACATAATTTTATTTTAATATTAAATAAATACAAGACATACATTTATAAGAGATAATATAATGTAACCCAAAAGATTCAAAAGAATATGGAGACAAAATTGAAATTGGGGTGACTATATTATGTACATATACACAAACAAAAAAAAAAAATAAAAATAAAAATAAAAATTCATCGGATCCAAAATGAACGAAAAATGCCAAAAGCACATCACATCATACAGTTGTAATATGTACATACAACAGAAACAACCAATTCAAATTCTATTCTTATTCAAACAACAGCAGAAATATTCACTTCAATTTTTAATTCAACGGTATAATGTATCATATATATATTCGCAGTAACGTACATATACGTATACGAATGTATCAAGCTTTGGCATTGAATTTTGAAACATAAAAGCTTTCATTGTTGCCGTATATATGTATACAGAAAAAATTAATGCGACGCTTTTATGTTCGTATAACGTATATTGTTAAAATATATAACAACTGGCTGCGGATACGTTCATATATATATAGTGTCGCATCTCTTTATATTTAAATATCGTATTTTATTGTACTGGATTACAAAAAACTGTCACAATATTGATTGTTTTGCCGTTTCGCGCGCTTATGCCATTTTACGAATAATCGCGGAATACACAAATAATATCGAATGACCAAAATAATGAAATATTTACGACCTGGATTTCCTAAAATTCTAATTTATTTACCGCAATCAGCATTGATTGGCACTTTGGAAAACTGGAAAAATGTCCATGACAGTTGAGAGATTTATTTTTAAATTCTTGCAATTAAATTTTTTTGAATTATTTACATATTAATCGATATATTTACATTTTATTTACTTTCAGACACAACGATTTACCATGGAATATAAGAAAATTTTTAAAAAATCAATTACGCGATTTTCGTTTTGGCGAGGATTTACGCGATATTGTTCCATGGTCGACGAGTGCATGGAGTCATACAGATTTAGCACGATTAAAAGAAGGGATGGTATCGGCGCAGGTGAGATAATTTAATAATATGTATAATAAAGTTTAGATTTTATTGGTTTAAACAAGGTTTAAAATGTACTGTTAAGGTTTGCCGAAAGTATATACTACCGAAAATAAAAAGCCGGCAATGCAGAACCCCGTTAATGTCAGACGAAAGTAAAAAAAAGGTGTGTAAAATCTGCATTATCGACTTTTAATTTAAATTCGCCCACAATTGTTAAATATTTTTTTTCAACTATTCCAATTTAACATCTAGTCCAAATAAAAGACAATCATTGGGTTGTGCTGCTACATTCACGTGCTGCTACCGCGTATTCGGTGGTTGGTATCGTAATAATAACGTGTGTAGAAAGCAAATAATAATGGGTTAAGAAAACTATTTAATTAGACAAACGATTTTAGCCGAAAGTATCGATAATGCGATGAGTGCCTTGGCTATATTAGCGGAAAGCTACCAGCTGACATATTTCAGCCTAAGCATATTTTAACTTTCGGTTATTGGTCTTGATCCAAATTTTCTTAAATGGATTTCTTCTTATCTAGTTGGTAGAAAGCAGTATGTTCTATGGAATGATGTTAAGTCAGATTATATCTATTGTCATTCAGGAGTCTCTCAGGGGTCCCATTTAGGCCCAGTTATATTTCTTTTATTCGTGAATGATATTCCTAATATTTTTAAATTCTGTAAATGTTTATTATTTGCTGATGATTTGGAGATTTTCATGCATGTTCAATCTGTAAGTGATGCCGAGGTTTTGCAATCTGAAATTAATATATTGTCTAGTTGGTGCTCTAAGAATAAATTGTTCATCAATGTACAGAAGTGTAAGGTGATGTCGTTTTTCAGAACACTCAATCCAAATATTGTCAATTATTATTTTGATGGAGATCTACTTTGTAGAGTAGCTTCAACTGTTAGATTTAGGAGTTCTGTTTGATCAGAAATTAACTTTTGCGTTACACATAGATAAAATAATATTAAAGGCCAATTCTATGTTGGGTTTTATTTTTAGAATGACAAAGGATTTTATGGATGCATTTGCGTGTGTTAGTCTATATACTTCTTTAGTAAGATCTCACCTTGAATATGCTGTAGTGGTTTGGTATCCTCATCTTGATGTGCATATTGCAAGATTGGAATCTATTCAGAAACGTTTTACTATCTATATGGCCTGAACTCATTTCTGCTTGAAGCATTTATGTTCCTACCAGAAGCTTGTGTCCAAGGGAATTTTTGTTTGTTGACTTTCATTTGAATTTTACCATTTATTTCATTTTGAGAGATCCAGAGTGTATTTTCGGAAGGCAATTAGTAATTGCAATTTTTAATCTCATTTTACGTTTTTAAAGTTTTCGTTTTTTCATGTAATGTTCCGTATTGTTAGTATTCTTTTTATTTCTTTTTAGTCCAAAATAATTCTTTTTTTTTTAATATTCATTAAGTTATTAACTGTAGAATAGATGTAAATAAATAAATAAATAAATAAAAAATAAAATGAAAAATTAACAAAACAACCTAGAAACTGGTATTTTCAAAAATGATTTTATGGCTGGATAAAGGCTCATTTTGGTTTTCACTAATTACTCGGAGAATTATAAGTTAAGTTTCATGAGCAAAGCCAAAAATAAAATGTAAAAATTTGTATAAATTCAACCCTTATAATATCATGTCTGGAAAGTTGTTCAATAAGTGTGCCTAGCCATCGATTATCGCTACCAAAATTATCAGGTCAAGTTTCATGTGGGGAGCACCGAAGAAATCGTTTGAAGAAAAGGAGAGTTAAAATTTGTATAAATTCAACCTTTAAAGTGTCATGTCTGGAAAGTGGTTCAATAAGAATGATTTGCCGATCCCTAGACAAATTATAACTGCAATTTTAACTGGGAAGCCAAGCCCACCCATGAGATATCCTTAATATTCCCAACAATGGCTTGAAACTAAATTTCTAATTTGTTCTTGATCAATTTGGTTTCCGATTTGCACCAGATCTTGACTTAATTTTTAAAGGGTGGTTGGTTGGGATTGAATGGCGGTGTTTAATGAAGTTAAGGTTCAGGTCGCGGGTTGGCCCGGTCATAGCATAAATATGAACTTTTTTTAAATACATACTTCCTTAGAACAGTCCTACAGTGTGAGGCTTGCATTTTTATTAATCAGGAAACAAATTGTTGCCAACATACTGAGCAAATCGTAAGTGGTTCTACGATATATTTAATGTACCGCGAATTATTTAAAGGGCCTTCAATTATTTTCTTGCATAACGCAGAAAATTAAAGAAAGAAGCAGCAACTTGAACACAGTGAGTAAACCGACTCGTCTGTAAACAAAACGCCCTTCTAATTATCGAGGGTCGAATTCACATACTCTCTAAATAATTCCAATTCTACTGTTAATGCTGTAGCTGGTATTATAGGATGGATGTTGTTCTCTGCAAGGCATCTCCTTATTGTACCATGCTAGTTTGAAGATTGTGTATGCTCTTAAGTTGCATAAGCAGTTTTCTAGCAGCTGTAAATTGTTCTGTTATTATAAAGATTTTTATAAAATGATTCTAAGTGACCATTCCGACTCGCCGCTTGCCTCGCACATCTTTAAATATCATGTTCATGTGTTTTTTTGTAAATTTTCACACTACAAATTGATGTTTGTGAAGCATTCACGTCAGGTTATTGATTTTTTTTTACAACAGCTGATTGATGTTCTGAGTGAGCGTAGTATTGCCTTGACCTCGACGGCTACTTTGTCGCAACTACGATGCTTATTTGGTAGACTGTGATCAACACGTTGATGGAAAAGGTGGTCAAGAGTTTGCGGATGACATTTCTGTCCATTCTGGGCAAGATAGTGGGCGTTTGCCATTATCGAGTCAGAAAATATCTTTGGCAGCTTATGAGAAGGCCGATAAGAGTGTTGGCCATCTCTAAGTTTACAGGTGATGACTGTTAGGATAATGGATTAGGAAAGTAGATTGATGATTATGAGTGCATTGTGGCACCATTGAATTGCGATGAAAAATAATGACATTTTAGTGAACGCCGGTTATTAGATGGGACTGCAAAAATGTTTTCACAAACTGTGAAAGTTAAATCGTGAATGGACTTGAAAGAGGAGTTGTTGAAAGAATTCGATCGTGTTCAGACTCGTCAAGAAATGTATCATTTGCTTGGCGTCCTAAAATTGCAAACAGATGAATCATTGTCTTTTGCCTGTGATTTGCCTATAGTTATCCTTAGAAAAATTATAAGTGCAATTTCTTGTGGGGAGCCCATCCCCAAATTAAATTTTTAATTTGTTCTTCATCAAATTAGTACCTGATTTGTACCAGATCTTGACTTAATTCTTGAAGGGTGGTTTGTTGGGATTGAATGGCTGTGTTTAACAAAGTTAAAGTCCAGACTGCGGGTTGGCCAGGTCAAAGCATAAATATGAACCTCCTCTAAATAGATACGTCCTTAGAACAGTGTGAAGCTTGCATTTTTATTCAAAAGAAAAAAAAAATTGGCAATTTACTGAGCAAATCGTAAATGGTTCTATGATATTTTTATGTGCCGTGAACTATTGAAAGAGCCTTCAGTTATTATATGTAGTTCCGTGGAGGAACAATACAACACTATTACCGATCTGCCACCAAATAAATTTATTTCACGAATATTGCACTGCGCATAACGCAGCAAATTGAAGAAGGACCCAATAATTTGCAGGACACAGTGAACAAAACACCTTTCCAATTATCGAGACCCCAATTCACATACCCTCTAAATAATTCCAATTCGCTCTCTTCGATGTTCTATACTGTTAATGCTGTTGCTGATATTATAGGATTCAAGTTGTGCTTACTTGAAGATTGTGGACCGTGTTTGAAATTTGTCGATGCCCCTAAGTTGCATTCGCTGTTCTCTCGCAGCTGTAAATACTTCTGTTATTATAAACATTTTTATATTATGCCTGCCTCTAACGATCATTTATTTCTCTGTAAATTTTCAAACTAGAAATTGTTGTTTTTAAAACATTTACACATAACAATATCGTCGGACCATCATTCTTCAGCCAGAATAACCTCTGTTAAACATACATCGTGGCTTAAACTACTTGTCATTCGTTTCATTATAATCTAAGCAGTAGAACTTATAAAAAATTTAAATTTTACGTATATACCTTTAATTCCAACGAATTTTCCCGGGCTCCCCACATGAAACTTGACCTGATAATTTTTCTAGAGATAATTCTTGACCAGGCACACTAAGAAAAATACTTTCCAGACATAACACTTAAAAGGTTGAATTTATACAAAGCTTTACTTTTTATATTATGCATACCTCTCATGAAACAATGTGTAATTCCTATTGTAAGTAGTGGCGAACCAAAATGAGACTGTATCCAGCCATAAAACTTCTCTATGGAAATACTAGTTTTAAGATGATTAAGGCAATTTTTCATTTTTTATGAAATGTGCTTTAGCTGGTAACAATCGGCTGATATAGTCAAGATGATATCTGCATTACCGACATTTTAATACTTTCGGCTAACTTTAACAGGGTGTGTTAAGAACCACCAGATGAAGAATAGCGGAATAAACGGAATGTAATAAAATTTGAGGTGTTGTCAACACAAAACTTTCTTTACAAACAGCAAATTTTGAGAAACTTAAGATTTTTTTTAGTTTTTATTTTTTTCAATTTTTCTGTAAATTGTGAGATATTTGCAACATAAATTTGCCGGTTCACGGAAGTTGGGAGTTGGAACCTCAAAATTTATGAAAATATTAAAACATGAAGTTGCAGTTTAATTGGTTAAATCATCCGAGCTACAAACCGTCAGACATATAGACCAAAAAGCCAATTCTAAACCCAATTTTTTGGACTCGGGATTCCACAAATCTCAAGGTCGAAAATTAACATAACTAATTTTTTTTTTTTTTGGGATCATTTTGTATACCAGGTGTTAATATCCCAACCCCCTTCTCCTTGTATGTGGGACGGGGGTAACTTTGAAACTAAAATATGAAACCCTATTTTTTATTGCAGATTCGGATTCAACGGCTAAAAATATGTAAGATTTGACTGAAATATTTTTTTCTTTTAATGATAGATGGCGCTGTAATTGACGATATCGATTCTGCAATACATCTGCAATAAAAATACCACAGTTTCATTGTAAATACTCGAAGTTAGTATTAAACAATTTGTATTTCTTAAATTTTCAATTACTGAAAATGGCTTCTCATTATCGTAACCCTATCGTCATTGTCATTACATCTTCTTGCACCCTACGTTGATCAGGCGAATTGCATTCATCTTCTGCCAACCAGTTAGGACCGTTCCACCATAAATCAATCGAAATCAATGTTTCAGGAGATTTACTTTGAGATGCACAATCCGCAGAATTTTGTGATGAAGGGACGTGTCTCCAGTTATTTCGATTTAATGTTGAGAGGATCTGTGAAGTCCTATTTGCTACAAAGGTATCCCATCGTCGTGGAATTGAAAAAAGCCCATCAATAAGCACAAACTTTTCGAGGATACCAGCGTCGTGACATATTTTCCGCTTTCTGACATTGTTCTGCAATAAACTGTCGCTGCATATGCGTATTTTGAAGCATTGGCAAACCCATGGAGTCGGATTGAAGAATTACTCTTCGTCCGATAACCACCTTGGATTTTCAATTTGTTTCAAAAGTTTAAACTCGTTCCGCAAAATCAGCCACTCGTCGTGAATATCGCTCGGTAAAGGATCCTCCCAGTATAATTTTTCAAGCCACAATTGTTGAAACAGAATTTTGATACGTACTGAAGCTGGAGTGATCCAGTGGCCTTGAATTCTCAGTGATCTCCTTCAACGTTACCTCACGTTCTTCGGCTGGAATGGATTCTAAAAATCCCGGATGATTGGATGTCCATTTTCGTAAGTGAAATCCAGCTCGAGATAACATGGATATCAGTTGCTCTTTAATGTGGAAGACTTGTACCAAATTATCTGCCCCCGCCATTGACATATACATCTTTATCTAACCGGATTGCTGATGAAGCACTCGTGTTGCCAAGAAGGGCGCCTAAGATGTGCTGTAAGTAATAGTTTTAAGTTGGTATCGTTTTAACGGCATATTTGTGTTTTCCCTCTACAGGATCATTTGGTACTTTTGATCTTCAGGAGCTATCAATATCTGTCGATACATTTTCTCAATATCCCCATTCAATACGACCTTGCCTTTTAGAAATCTTACGAGGATTTAATAAAGACTCTGTTGAACGATAGCTCTAACGAGCAGTTTATCGTTTAAAGAGTTTCCACTTGTGGTTTTACATGACGCATCAAAAACTCGCTTTCTTTAATACGCCATGATGAGGAAGATAATACGATTCACCGATAATTTTACTTTCTGAAATTTCCTCCATAAGACCAAATGACAAGTATTCTCTCATGAACTGTTTGTACAATTCGTAAAATCTTTGATCTCTTTGGATTATTCTTTCCAAGGATTGAAATCGTTTTGCTACGATTTGGTAAGAATTTCCTAATGATATTTCTTCTGGTCTAAATGGAAAACGCACCACAAATCTTCTATCGTCATTGTGTACCCTTTTTCCGACAAAATTTTGCTCGCATTCTATTTCTTCTCGCGTTAAATGTTTGGTAGGAGATTTCAGTTCCTTCGTTTCCCAAAACATACGTAGCGATTTGTTGATGTCGATCTCAGTGTGTAAAGGTACAGCCGTATGACAGACCTTGATTCTATCTGGTTGGCTTAATTTTCCACTGACGATCCATCCAAAAAGTGTATTGATTGCAATTGGTTGACTGTTTCTTCCGGTCACCTTGCCATTAGTGATCACACTCAATGCGTATTCGGCACCAATCAATATGTCTATGCCGCCAGGAGTGTTAAAATTTGGATCCGCTAGTTGAAGACCGTCTTAACACTTAACCGACGGGTCTTTTTTTCGCCGCGTGCGCCGTTACGATGGGCTGTTTCGCGAGAATTCCGCACAACATAATAGTTAAAATAAAGTTGTGGCGAAAGTAAAAATATTTTTGCCTTGTAATATTTTTTTTCTTGTAGTACAAACCTTCATTCATACATGGAAGCACAAAACGGTTTATTTTTTGCCTTTAGATACTACAAAACTCGACGTTAAACGTCAGAAGTCGAAAAAGGTAGTCCCTACCGGCCCCGCTGGTTTCAATCAGCTGACGAGGCCGGTAGATACTACTCGTCCCGTCGGTTAAGTGTTAATGATGCAATTCTGATGCATCTAATTCAGTTCGTGGGTTCATCAATATTATCTTCCGCACAACGTAAGGGTCCAGCGTTATTCTAACATCATTTGTGGACAGTGAGTACAGTGTGACTGTTGTAATACCTCTCGTTGTTCCTGTACCCATCTGACCTAACCCGGTAATCAGCACCTTGGCGTTTTTCCATGGAAGGTGCAGTCTTTTTACACAAGCTTGAGTAATAAATGGAGATTCTAAGCAGCAGTCAATAACAGCTCAACATTGCTGCGAACCTCCAAATTTGTTCTTTACGCGCAGTAATACCGTTGGCAATAACGCGCGTTTAGGTGCAACGTTAATGTTCTGGAAACAATTCATGTCGTTGATGTCATTTGATGCTTGTCTGGTTTATTGATGTCTGATCAAGTACTTCTGATAAAACCGTCTAAGAACTGGTACCTGCAGCGTTGTTTTTGGTTAATTTCGTGTTCTTCAGTACATCCATATGCAATGAAGAATAATGTTTCTTTCGACAAATCTGACATCTTCTCCTTGACCGACAGTTAAATGCATTATGAAGAATGCTCAGACAATTAAAACACCGATTACTTTCTTTTATGAGTTGCCTTCGGTCTTCGGTATGCACCTCATTATTTTAGCGCACTCCCACAATCGATGATGTTTCTCTTCGCACAACGGACAGCTTGGTGAATCGCTACTGGCAATGTTTGTTGTCTGTGATTTTGGAGCAAGTCTTTTACTCACAGACCTAATTCCAGAACAATATAATGCGTCGCTCCGTTTGGCCAAGAAATCGAAGAATTCATCTAAAGTTGGGTTATCCTTTGACGTTGTTTCTTGAGACCACATGTGTTTTGATTCAGAGTCTAGTTTCTCTAATAGGATATAGATCAATAATGGATCTCGTGATTCTGCACTGGGACCCAATGCCTTTAGACCTCGAATCCAATATTTTACAAACTTTATATGGATCCGCCTGCGTCACCCTTGGTTGCTTTAAGAATACCCCTATAAAGGCTTTAATTGTATGTTTCTTACGGTCAAACCTCTTTTTCAACAACTGCAACGCTTCGGTATAATTCGCGTCCGTCACGCTAAAGTGCTTTAGTAAAGCTGCTGCGTCCCCTCGAACCACCCGGTATATTGGTTTTTCTGTTAACCTTACACTTTTTGAGATTCTTGCAAAATGTATTTTTGTGCCCAAGGGAGTGGCCACTTCCGGTTGGTCGCGGTTGGTCGATGTAGAGTAAAATTTACTGAAAAAGCTTAAATCTGTAGTTTCAGTTCGATTGGTTAAACCATCTGAGCTGTAGAGAGGAAAAAGACAGAATGACAGACTGACAGAGAGACAAACAATATTTTCGAAACCCACTTTTTCGGACTCAGGGGACCTCAAAACAAATAAATCTCAAAAAATCTCGAAGCACAATATTTAGAAAAAAAGGTGAAAGGAAGTAGGAGGTTTTTTGAACAAAGGAAGAAACGGAAATAATTTTTTTTTTACAATAGTTGATTGATGCTCTGAGTGAGCGTAGTATTACCCCACAGAGTATTCAGACGGTGATTATCGCGTTGATGGGGAAGATGATCAGGAGATTAAGGATTACATTTCTTTCCATTATCGGCAAAACAATAGGCGTTTGCCATTATCGAGTGAGAAAATAATTTTGGCAGTTGATGAGGCACTGATGTGACAATTAGCGCAACTGGAGAAATGTTATAAAATATTGAAAATATAGTTGTTTTTTGAATTTGCCATCTCTAAGTTTGCGGTGTGTTGTGGCACCATTGAATTGCTGTGAGGAATTTCTATTTCGTAGCCGGTTACTGTATGGGAGTGCAAAAATGTTTTTATAAACATTCGATCGTGTTCAGACTCGTCAAGAATTTTATCATTTGTTTGCGCTCAAAAATTGAAAACAGGTACATCATTGGGACTGAATTCTGGTCACAGGTTCTGGGACTGAATTTTCGATCACTTCCACTCGTTAGATGGAGTTGACAGTTAAGCCTGATATAGATGTTGACCATCTTGCATTAGAGTATGTTTTTAATATTGGTGTTGAATCGGATTTTCCCGCAATTGATATTAATACCTGATTGCGTCATTTACAATAGGACATTTGTTTAGGATAATTGATGAAAACTATTTGAAAATTAAACATATACCGTCTATCTGCCATGACTATAAAATACAAATTAGGATGACATCTGATGTGCCATTTCATTGCTCACCAAGATGCATTACCTATCGTGCTCGCAAAAAAAAGAGTGGCGAGACACGGATGTGTGTCGACTATTGGGCATTAAATAAACAAACCATTGGCGATAATTACCCACTTCCGTTTATTGAGAACTACTTAGAGGATTTGCAAGGAAAAACATACCTCACAGTGCTTGATTTGAAAGATTCAATTTGTTATACATCGTTCGTAACACCTTCGGGTCAGTTTGAATATTTCGACAAAACGTTTAGACTAAAAAAATGTCCCAGTAGCTTCCAACGGTTTATTTCTAGTGTATTAAGGAAGTTTCTAGAATCTAGACCATCATTGTTTATGTAGATGATATTCAGATTGTAACCAGGACGGTTTCGGAAAATTTTGATATTTTGCTAAACTTTTTGCGAACAATAAGTGAATTTCGCGGGTGGGATTGAAATTAGCAAAATGGAAATTTTGTTTAAATGAGATTGAGTACTTGGGATATCTGGTGAATTGCGAAGGCAATCGACTAAGCAACAACCATTTTGAGACAATCTGACAATACTCAGTTCCTACGAACGCCAACAGGTTCAATCTTGTTTGGAGCTTTTGTCATAATTTAGACGCTTCATTCTTGCCGATGCCTGCCTTATACAGTATAATTCTCGAGACTAAGTTGTACTGCGAGCTAGTGCTTTGGGATACGGTAATGTGTTGTTGCAAAAACAGGACGATAATAAAATTGCAACCAGTGGCATATTTTTCAAAGCTTACGACAGTACCTGAACCACAATATTACAGTTTCGAACTAGAAACTTTGGCTATCATTAATTCGTTGCGTCGTTTCCGAGTATATTTAAGAGGAATCCTTTCACTGAAATTGACAGGTTTCGCAACTGCGAAGTTAACAGAATGAACATCTTCGAACATTGTTTGTGGATATTGACATGCAGTAAAGTGTTGTTTTGTGAATTAGTTATTTTCGTCTTCAACTAGTCCGGTCTCTTGACAAACTCGTCTACCCATTTTCTTTTCATTAGAAGATGTTGGGGAAGACAGATGAATTGCAGTAATATTTGAATGTAGTATTTTCGGATAACCCGAAATAAAACCTAATAGCTTAAGCAGGAAAAAGTAATCGATTATTACTGATAATCTTAAAATCCCAGAATTTGAAGTTTTGGACGGATTCCTTTCGAATAGATATGACATGGAATGATCACGAAGCCCCTCTTTGTAGATTCAATGATTACCATCAAATGTACGTCACCATCAATATCAGTCTGTTGAGCAAATCCGTCCTAGTTGTGACACTGCTTCATCCTTAACTCTCAGGATGTTGCAGCGATTTTTGAAGTTTGACATGTATATTAATCCCTTGTAAAAGATGCTTGGTCTACAAGTGAAAGTCGCAAAGAGCAATTTCCAAAGTACTTGGTCAGCGCTGACCAAGCGCTACATAAACAAATCACTCGTATGTACCAAAGATATTGTTTCGATATCCGATAAAGAAGTTGCAGATCATATAAGGCATATGTACGACCGAGCTACTGTTCAATAAAAGTTAGCTGGCATTATCGTTTTGGATTTAGCTAAGTTATCCACCGCTAATTTAAGCAGCAATAAATTTACATCAATCCCAGTTGAAACATTTCTTGATATATATGAATAGTTTGTGCAAGCATTAAATATAGCGAGGCACAGCCGACATTAATATGAAGAACCGCGTCATCAAGCAATTTGGTCGAGGGAGTTTTGTCCGTACCCACCATTGTACCCCATTTTGACCCAACAAGTAAGTTATCCGTCACTGCAGTTATTCGTTCCGAGAATTAGGTGTTGCTTTCTGACATGTTGTATTTTGAACCCCAGAATGTCCATCAGCTTATTGCAGCCGAATTGTTTGTAATTTGTTAGTCCTAGACAAAGATTCTGAGTGAAAGCTTTTCAATGCTGAAAAAAAACGTTGATTAAAGGTAAACATCGTTCTTGGCTTTGATCTATAAGAACTGTAAAAGCATGTTCGGCTGACGTAAATTTATTCTTTAATTTCCTGGGGATCATAGACAGCTTGTGATTGATCTTAAGTTGTTCGGCTGTGTTTTTTTTAAAGAAACCATTGTCACGTTGCACCGCTTCCTGAACTAGGGAAAATTAACTATAACGTTTAACGGTAGGGTTTGATACTTTGCATTCTGATCAAAATTTTATCGTACATAATCCATAGCAAGACGACGTATCGCTAAATTTAAATTGTTGCTTAATGATCTAAATTTTCCCTTTCTGTTGCGGGTCAACATAAGTGATTTTATTAAAGTTCTTTAATTCCATTATCGCTCCGATTTTCCTATTCCACAAAGCACATTTCAGTGTAAGTGACGACAAATGTGCGACCTAATCGGAAAAGTTTGTACCTAGACACTTGGAAACAAAAATTTCATTATGAAGTTGTCTGAAAGAGCGAGCGAGAGGGAGAGAGAGAAACAGGTAGAAACAGAGAGAGCGAGAGTGAGCTTATCTTCAGATCATTACGACTGCAATGCTAGTATGCAGCGGCAACATTGGCACTATTATCGATGTGTCCCTTCATCTTACTAAAACCGTTTTTCAGTAAATCTGCTCTGGGATACATAGCGAGACGCAACCGTTTGTTATTTTAACAACTATAACGACGTACTAGAACTATTGATGGCCAATGGCCAAACTTGAGGACGATATTATTAGACAACTTCCCTAACCTAAACGTGCTGGTTAAATGAAGAGCCCCGTAATTGGAATACAATTTTGCTCAACACGTGTTCAAAATTCATCAAATGCCAAAAGCTAAGTGTTGGCATTTGTTTCAAAATAATCTGTTCTGTCGTTCAAAGTGGAGAAAATTTCCACTTCACCCGCTAATCCCCGCTAATGCCCATCACCAGATACTTCTGTCAAGAAACTGTGCTTTTTTCAACTCAAGAATATTTTAATCGTTACACAGACCTCTCATTCGGGCCTCCAGGTTTCGATACAAGAACGACAAACAATTCGCTCTATCCGATATGATCTTTGCTCTCCTTTACATATCGCTCTATTCGAGTACACGAATATCAAATTCACATCTGTTCGAGTTTCTTCGCGCGAGTATATGGTTATAACATATATTCAGATAGTGCCATCAATCAGTTATGCAACGTGTATAGAAATTGCTGGCAAGTGCAAAAAAAAAAAACTTCATGCACAATAAGCCTGTGGCGGCATTCATATTTCAACTTAAAAAAAAAAAAAAAGAATTATTTCATTTTTGTTCTCTATACACCTTTACCATATCACAAAATTCAATCAAATTTTCATTTTCCCGAACATTGTTTTTCCCTTCTATCGCTGCCTGCATTCCAAACTAAACAATTGCACAATTCCATCAAACCATTCATACAAATTAAAATTCGTTGATGAAATGGAAAAACACATTTTTATTTTCAGTTTGGTTTGGTTTGTTTGAATTCAGTTTCGTTTTATTTTCCAACAAATATTTTCTTTCTGTTAGTAATTAGAGATGGCAGAAATTATTATAAAACAATTTTTTTTTTTTTTTCATTTGTATACGTTTTTGGATGGAAGCTTTAATTGATTGAATTTCAATTTGATGGATTCACTAACAATTTATTTCCCAAAAAATTTTCAATTTTCCTTTTATGTATTTGGGGTAAAATATTCAGTAGCACAAGCTATACCCGAATTAATAATCCGATATATAACAAAGACACAGAACAAGGTATGGTTTTGAGTGTTGTTGTTGTGCTTCAAATTTTGATTTATTTCCTTGTTTATTTTTGTTTTTTTTTTGTTTTTGTGAATTTTGTGTAAAATGGGCACAGATGAGGATGATGTCGTAACATGACATACATACTACACATACATCCCATTTCAATTTAGACATTTTGTTTACAACAATTGTTTCATGTTCAGTCTAATAACCTTAAAAATTCATTAAATATTTGGGTGATGAATTCCTTATGTACGTAGATATACATATATATATATATATTTACACCACCCCGTCAAAATATATAGAACGAATATGGCAAATTGAAATTTTTTTTTTGTTGTTGTTATTTTTGTAATTCTTGTTTTGCTTACTTGTTCGAATAAAAGCTTATATTTATGGAACAAAAAGTTTAGAATAGATAAATTGATTGGATTAATTAATGAATTTGTATTTGATGTTGTTGTTGTTGTTGTTTAGTTTTCTGGTTTACTTCATAAGCAAAATATAAATTCAAAAGTTTTTGATTAAGGAAATCGAATCTCTAGAAAACTCGTTTTTCATCCAATGATGAATTTTTTTTGTCGTATTTTCTTTATGAATGAACTTTAATGGAATACAATTTTGTTATATAGGTTCGAAATTAAATTAAAGTTTTTTGTTTGTTTTGTTTTTGGAAAAGTTGTCGAGTTTAAATTTTGGTAGATTAGGGAAATCTGTTTTTGTTTTGGTATGTATTTGTTGTCATGTAATTATATAAGATTTTGTTTTTGTGATATTTATGTTTTAAATTGGTTTGTACAATCAGATGATTTGAAATTTTTTAAACGTAGCCAATCTTGTTATCAATTTGACCAATAACACCCCTATTATGAGTTAACAGTCGATCGACCATCGACACGACTCTGTATTGATATTTTCATAAAAACAACACGAAAAAGGGAAAAGCAACATAGAGTCGTGTCGATTGTCAATAGGGTGGTAAAAAAGGGTGATAATGTTTGGTTTTATTGTTAGACTATTGCATATAGTATGTACCTTTAAGTGTTACTTGGTTTTCCTTAAAATCTTAGAAATCATAGTTTATAAGTCAATTTTTATGACCTAATAAATCGGTTTATCATATAGTTTATATTTTTTTACTATATTGAAATATTATAATTTAATGAAAATTAAAATGTATAAAATTTAAGATAATTCACACAAAACAAAAAAAAATTACATTAAGCCACAATTCATTGCCAAATTCAAAAATATTAACTCACATTAATTTATCAAAATATGTAACAATATAAAATAATGATATTTCATCAAGAGATTTTGTGCCAGACGAAGCAATTAAGATGTTCTGTATTTAATTTGTTCACGATAAAGAATGTAAGAATTTAAATTTCGTTTTTAATAAAACGTCGAAATTTCGGCATAAGGAGAAGTAAATGCCTTTTGAAATATTAAACAGTTGCAGATTATTACGCCGTTGCTTTTTAATGCTTGTTTACGTTTTCTTTCAAGTATTCGCCTAACTACTCATTATTCCATTCAATTAAATTTTTTCTTGAGAATCGTTATTTAACAATAGATACTGTGCAAGTAAGTAACCACAAAATCCTTTATAAAAACCAATCAAACGTATTTAGTTATATTTTATGGTAATCTCTATGGTTTTCTGTAGTTTATTGTGGTTTTACCATTTAATAATTAACACTCCGTTTATTTAACAGTAAAAATTGTTTTATTGTACACAGGATAAATTTACAATTTGGTTATAATAAAAACTGAATTAATGATATAACTAAATGTTTAATTCCCAACACACTGTGTTACTTCGAACTAATTAGAATTTTATTTTTGTTTTTATTAGAAAAGGCGCGTTGTTTTAGTGTGTTCGCATGCGAACGAATCGATTCATGGAGGTGGAGAGATTATTTCGAACCGCAACAGGACTCCGCCGCAAGTGATGTTCCCCTCCCTAGGGAATGATTAAATAAGTAGTTGCTATACAGACGGTTTTGTGTGTTCGAGTGCTTGATATTTGATCAGCCGAACAGAGAATTCCATATGCTGGCTTGAGTCGATCTATTGAAATGTTAAAATTGTTTTCATTAATCGATACGATGAACTGTTTTCGTAGTCGACATATGACTTTATACCTTCGTAGGGAGGAGATAATCTCGTGCGAACCTTGTCTGTTCTAATGAAAACAAAATCGCAGTTGACGAGCGATTTCGGAACAAAAACGTCATCTTATTTGGATTGACGAGTTGATTTGGGTATAAGTTGTTGCATGATTTGTCGCAGTTGGTCGATGACAGTGTCGGCAGTTGGAAGTTGTGGAAGAGGATTATCAATAAAGAAGTAACCGGGTAGCTTGATGGTTTAACCATAAACTAGTTCCGCAGATGAGGACTTCAGATCCTCTTTCACGGTTGCTCGGATTCCAAGTAGTACGATTGGTATTTCCAAACTCCAATTAATTGTATTTCCTCTGGCCATTAGTGCGGCTTTGAGTTGCCGATGAAAGTGTTTGACCAAGCCATTGGCTTGTGGATAGTAAGCCGTTGCCGCATCCGATGTGATCCGAGGAGTTTTGTTAACTCTGTAAAAAGTTTGGACTCGAATTGCGTTCCCTGATCAGTTGTGATGTGAAGGATCACGCCGAATCGTGATACGTAATTGTTGACAAATGTTGTGGCAACGAGTTAAACGATCGACACAGGTGAGCAAGTATGAATAACCATTAGACGGAGGAAGTGGCCCTACGATATCTAAATGGATATGTTCAAATTGACCAGGTGGAATTTCAAATTGTCCATGAGGTGATTTTGTGTGCCGTTTGACTTTGGCACGTTGGACGGATAAACAAGACTGAATCCAATTGCCTACGTCTTTATTTATGTTAGGCCAAAAGTAGCGAGCAGAAATCAACTTACGAGTTGCACGGACTCCAGGATGCGAAATGTTATGCAGTGTGTCGAAGATGTTTCGACGTAGTGATTCTGCAATAAATGGGCGATTGTACCCAGTGGATGTTTCGCATACAATTTCAAGGCCAGGCAATTTAAAAAGCTCTAGTTTCATTGGTGAACCAGAGTGACGTTCGGAACCAGAAAATAAATCTTGAAGTTCTAAGTCAGCTTTTTGAGTGTTTGCGATTTGGTTTAAGTCGATAAGTGTCTCGGCTGCGGCCGTTGCGTTGTCGGTAGTGCGGGATAGTGTGTCCGCGACAACGTTGTCATATCCGGGAACATATTGAATGTCCGTTGTAAATTGACTGATGTAATCCAAGTGGCGTGCTTGCCTTGGATTAAGTTCAGTTTTTGACTGAATTGCTCTAGTCAGAGGCTTATGGTCGGTGTAAATAGTGAAGTCCCGACCTTCGACAAAATATCTGAAGTGTTTGACGTCCAGATATATTGCGAGTAATTCCCGGTCGAATGTGGAATATTTCTTTCCGGCATCCGAGAATTTTTTGGAAAAGAATCCCAGGGGCTCCCAACACTTGTTGTTATAATGTTGTAGCACAGCGCCGACAGCACTGTTAGACGCGTCAGTGGCCAAACTTAGATTTGAGTCGCTCATTGGGTGCGCCAGAAGTGTTATCGGTTCCAATTCAGTTTTCAGCGATGTGAATGCTTGTTGGCATTCGTCGGTCCAAGAAAAGTTCTTGGCGGACTTGGGCTTTTTGTTTGTGCGAGTTTTGGTATGAATCGGTGGTAATAAATACCGACAAATCGCTGTATACTTTTGATTGAAGTAGGAGCTGGGAATTCCCTAGTGGATGCGCGAAAGACGCATTTTGAACTCTTAATATGAACATCAAACTCACTTAACCTGTGGAAGAGTTGTTCCAGGTGAAGTTTGTGCTGTTCCTCAGAAAACGAAATCTAAATCACGTACAACTTCGTTCCTAAAACGCTGAAACGTTTGAGCGGCGTTGCGTGGACCGAATAGCATTCGGGTGAATTCGAAGAGGCCAAACGGTGTAGTGATCGCTGTTTTGTGAACGTCTTCAGACGCTACGGAAATCAAATAATAAGCTCTGACGAGATCTATTTTTGTAAAAATGTTGCACCCATGCAAGTGCATGGAGAAATTTTGAATGTGGGGTATCGGATAGCGATTAGGTGCTGTGAATGTGTTTAGTCTACGATAATCCCCACAAGGTCGCCAATCGTGAATTTTATTTTTCACCATACGGAGCGGACAAGAGACGGGAGATGCAGATGGTGGCAAATCCCCAAGTCCACCATGTGTTAGCCGTGACTATATGGTGGACCACGTTGTGTCTGACTATCAAATTGTAGTTTGGCTCTGCTGTGAGCGAATGAAATTGTTTGAGCCGAGTGCTATAACCGTTGTTGATTGTGAAATAAATCAGTGTTAGTGTGTCGCCGCGAACCATTGTGGCATTGATTGACAGCTTAGTCGCTGAATAAACCAGCCGTTTGTTTTTCAAATCAACAAGTAGTCCGAATTTACATAAGAAATCGGTGCCAATGATCGGACGATTCACAGCAGCACCTTAAGCAATTTTGTGCCGTAGGTGTGGATCGTGGTACAGGAATAGAACCCGATTTCGTTTTGTGAGTGAAAACGAAAGTTCGAAATATTGTGCTGAGATGACCGAAAGATCAGCGCCCGTATCGATTAAGTAAGTTAATTTGTTCGTTCGATCGAATATGAATAAACGTGACGTATAGGGTGATTGAGACGTATAAGGTATTTGAGACGTATAAGGTGTTTGCAACGTATTTAACGTGCAAGTCTCGACTCGGTGGCTTATTGGTTTTTTGCATTATTAGTGGCCTTCACATTCAAAACTGAGTTGTTACCTGACTTCGTTGTTTGTGACGTTCTGTATGAGCATGAAGTGATATACTTTCTTGCATCCGTACCGAATTTCGCATGGTACCAACATTTGCCTTGATGATTTATGTTTTGGTTGCCTGGGCTGTATGACTGTGACCGAGCGCGAGATGAAGACCTTCCCCCCGTGATCGACTTAGCCCACGAAACAAGCTATTTAGCCTAGTCGCGAATGAACCATTTTCCAAACGAGTTAAATCGGCACAGTATAACATAAAAATTAAAAACATCACATACTCTACACACCACCCTTGAGTTTGATTCACAAAACTTAAGGCTCTTAATCCCAGTTAGTTTCTTCTTAGAACAATTCATAAGAGATTCTTATTTTGGACGACACGTCCGGAGTAGGCGTGAGTCTAGTCAACATTAAGTATAACCACATTTTCTGGTGACAGTAATTTTATGATTCTACGTCGTTCCATGCCGTTTTGACATAGAGTAGTTAAAATAACACAGGTCAATACATTGTATCAATTGCTTTTACAAGGAGTATTAGGCTCACAGTCAAGCTTCATTCATAATCAAATCTTGGCTTAAGCGTCTTGGAATTCCTGGTTATAATGGAAATCTTCATCAAACTTCAAAAAGGTCCAAATTCAACCAATAGCGTATTTGTTTTAAAGCAAATAACAAAATCACCCCAAATTGACAGTAGTTCGTCAAAGCCGAATACTTGCAAATCATATCATTAGATGCTAAACTCTACAGTAGATAAACGCAATGCATTATAGTAACGGTCAAAGAATTGTGGTAACGAAATTATTTAAAAATGTATGTTACTATCAGAAGAAGCGACACGCATGATAAAAATTATTTAATTCATTTCGGCAAGGTTGACAAAATATTTGTTATAGCAGTTAGTAGATTTGCCTTTTAAATTTTGTTTATGACGGTGTTTCAAAAGCTTTGTTCCATTCCAATTATTTTGCTCCGACCAATTCTTTAAATACTAGGATTAGGCACTCCTAAATTAATGTTGGCTGGGATCTCTACACATTTTTTTGGAACCAACCAGATTTAAAAAATAAATAAAAGTTAAATGAGAACCAAGTATGAAAAAATACCCAAGTTTCTAAATACTGCAAACCTGTACGAATTCTTTGTGCACTTCTTCATTTGTATATTTACCATAGGCCTCCGATTACCCCGACCTAACTTTGAATACGCCTTCCCCAGTATCATATTATTTTGGTCTCGATAATATTAATCCCTTATCTACAACAAACCAGTAAACCACATTAATCTCTGTAACATTAATATTTTTTCTTTAGCCTCCCACCCCTCCTTCCTTCAAAAATCGGATATTTTCATTTTTGGAATTAATTTACTTCTGAAATTTGAACAAGTATAGTGATACAAATTTAGCGATGACTGCGTTTGCTCAATATTTAGATGTATTTAGATACCTTATCCAACTAATCTGTTTTGATTTTTATAAAACGGGGTTATTCAAAGCAGTTTATCTAAAAAATTTGTCGCACATTGATTCAAATTCTGAAATCGGTTGATCTATTTTAATCTCAAATAAACTCAATAAACTTGGGAGTTTGTCGAATAACCTAAATGTTTAGGTTCTCTCATTTTATATATGTTAGAATCTATGTATTTTAAAACCGAATTCCAGATAATTTGCGAGGCAATATTTATTTCGAACCTCCTCAAAATTTTCGATTGTCCCAAAATTATAAAAATTGTAAATATTTGAAGAATTGATTTCATTTTCTTAGATCGTTTCGTGTTGAGCCGAGGTTTTATTCAATATTTTCATTTGTTTCTTGTTCTACGAGTATGTTCACTTAAGTACGCTATTAGAGGTTTCGAATGTGACGCATAACAAATTATAATATAATATTTGCCTTAAAACTTAAAAAGTGATTTATAACACTACTTGTGGTAATTGGGTACTTATCACATGTATCAAGGTAATTTGATTCTCTCACAATATAATATTTTTGAAAGTTAAAATAAATAATCACCGATAGGAACAAATAATTTAAATTAGAAAATTAAAAACATGGCCTATCGAAATTGCTTATTGGTAAATTTTACTAATTACGTTTTGCTATTAATTTGCATGTATATACAAATACCTTTCATTAAAACGTTATAAACCCAAATAAAAGACCAAAACATAAAATTAAGATTGTTGATAGCAAGCGTTTTTAATAATAATAAAACTAAACATAAAATTTTCCATTTTCCAATGCATCCACAATATACTTACAAATACATATAATCATATATAAAATCGTACGCCAAAGAAGCATAAAAAAAAAAAAAATATTTTGCTGAAACATAAAACTTTTTCTTTATCAGTATACAGCAAACAAAAAAAATAGAAAAAAAAATTACAAAAACTTTCTCTTGAAGCTTGAGCCACACAGTACTTCAACAAATAATAAACCCATCTTTATTGCCCCCATTTTGGTTTTCTCATTTCGTTCACTTTTTAAATAAAAAGCAAAATAGGATAAGCCTGTAGCTATTTAACCATAATCAAACATTTAAATGTTTTTATTTTGTATAACCATAACCAATAGCATTTAGCCAGTGTACACTGTATCAGAAAGAATATAAAGAGCTTTGCATAAAACAAAATATACATTTTTAAGTGTACATACTTTAGGTAAGTGTAGGTGAAACATAAACTTGCTACAAAATCTGTATACTTCGTTTGAAATCAAATTCAATTTTTTTAAATTTTATAATATTGGGGAAATCTGGAGATAGAACAAAAATATACAAATGAAAATATTTATGTTTTTTTCTTTTCTAATTTAATTTACATAAAAAACAAAAGAATAATATTATGTAAAACCAAAAAAAAATTTTCCGATATTAAAATAATTTATATTTTAGTTTTTGTGAATATAAAAACTTTCCACCCGCCATAAACTACATACACATTCCCATGGGGTAGATAATAAATACTAGAGAAAAGCGCAAAACTAATTTTTCCAAAACGTAGTGAAGGAAAGCAAAACATATACACACATACATACAAAAAAATGTACTTTCTCGTTATTATTATTGTTATTTCATATACATAACTATTACTATCATTACTGTTAGTATTATTATTGTTATTGTTATTATTTTTTGATTTTCTTTCTATATATAAGATGTTATATAAACAAAAAGCAAAAAAAAATTCTTAATAAATATTCATGTTTTGTTAAAATACATAAATAGCATAAGGAATACATACACAACTAAATGCAAATTGTTAGAGAAAGAAAAAATTAAATAAAAACAAAATTGATTTTTCTTAAGTAAACATTAGCAGCATAACAAAAAATAAAATTGGAAAATAATAATCAAAACTGTATACTAAATGGACAGTGGATTTTGGTTTGCTTTATATGAAAAGGGTTGCGGTCGACCGGATTTTTTTTTCAATATGCTATATCTATAATAGATTTCCCTTATGAATATGAATAGTTGATGGGATTTCCTTGACCTAAAATATGTATTTTTTGTTATTTTTATAGATTGATCTGTAATATGCTGCAGAAAAAATAAAAAATGGGTTGGATATCAAGAAACAAATCAAATATATATTTAAATCTAATTTTAATAATCTCTTTATTTAATCCAATCAAACAACCGCCCAAAATAAAATTTGAACAACTATTAACATTCCATCATACACCTCAAAAAATAACTTTTCATATTGCTTTGTGAAAGATCGTGTTTCGCCACAGGGTACCAGCAATTTTTCTATAATCTTACATGTTTTTCTCATTATGATTAAAAGGTCGTAGGATTCTTTCGAATTTTGCCATTAAAATGTATAATCTGCAATTGTTTCCGCATAATATGAAAAATTCTACATTATTCTATTTTCATTGCTCGTAAGTGAGCATTTTAAAATACAATTCCCTGTTTATTATAAGACAAATTAACAGCGATGCTCCCAATCAAGAGCGAACCCAATTATAAACCAAAACAATCAGAAATCTGCCACAACGTCTTTTATTGGGATACCCATGAGTCCCTTAAAATTTTGAAACTTTAAAAATAAAAATAAAAATAAAAATAAAAATAAAAATAAAAATAAAAATAAAAATAAAAATAAAAATAAAAATAAAAATAAAAATAAAAATAAAAATAAAAATAAAAATAAAAATAAAAATAAAAATAAAAATAAAAATAAAAATAAAAATAAAAATAAAAATAAAAATAAAAATAAAAATAAAAATAAAAATAAAAATAAAAATAAAAATAAAAATAAAAATAAAAATAAAAATAAAAATAAAAATAAAAATAAAAATAAAAATAAAAATAAAAATAAAAATAAAAATAAAAATAAAAATAAAAATAAAAATAAAAATAAAAATAAAAATAAAAATAAAAATAAAAATAAAAATAAAAATAAAAATAAAAATAAAAATAAAAATAAAAATAAAAATAAAAATAAAAATAAAAATAAAAATAAAAATAAAAATAAAAATAAAAATAAAAATAAAAATAAAAATAAAAATAAAAATAAAAATAAAAATAAAAATAAAAATAAAAATAAAAATAAAAATAAAAATAAAAATAAAATAAAAATAAAAATAAAAATAAAAAATAAAAATAAAAATAAAAATAAAAATAAAAATAAAAATAAAAATAAAAATAAAAATAAAAATAAAAATAAAAATAAAAATAAAAATAAAAATAAAAATAAAAATAAAAATAAAAATAAAAATAAAAATAAAAATAAAAATAAAAATAAAAATAAAAATAAAAATAAAAATAAAAATAAAAATAAAAATAAAAATAAAAATATAAATATAAATATAAATATAAATATAAATATAAAATATAAATATAAATATAAATATAAATATAAATATAAATATAAATATAAATATAAAATATAAATATAAATATATAAATAAATATAAATATAAATATAAATAAAAATATAAATAAAAATATAAATAAAAATAATAAAATATAAATAAAAATATAAATAAAAATATAAATATAAATATAAATATAAATATAAATAAAAATAAAAATAAAAATAAAAATAAAAATAAAAAATAAAAATAAAAATAAAAATAAAAATAAAAATAAAAATAAAAATAAAAATAAAAATAAAAATAAAAATAAAAATAAAAATAAAAATAAAAATAAAAATAAAAGTAAAAATAAAAATAAAAATAAAAATAAAAATAAAAATAAAAATAAAAAATAAAAATAAAAATAAAAATAAAAATAAAAATAAAAATAAAAATAAAAATAAAAATAAAAATAAAAATAAAAATAAAAATAAAAATAAAAATAAAAATAAAAATAAAAATAAAAATAAAAATAAAAATAAAAATAAAAATAAAAATAAAAATAAAAATAAAAATAAAAATAAAAATAAAAATAAAAATAAAAATAAAAATAAAAATAAAAATAAAAATAAAAAATAAAAATAAAAATAAAATAAAAATAAAAATAAAAATAAAAATAAAAATAAAAATAAAAATAAAAATAAAAATAAAAATATAAATATAAATATAAATATAAATATAAATATAAATATAAATATAAATATAAATATAAATATAAATATAAATATAAATATAAATATAAATATAAATATAAATATAAATATAAATATAAATATAAATATAAATATAAATAAAATATAAATAAAAATATAAATAAAAATATAAATAAAAATATAAATAAAAATATAAATAAAATATAAATATAAATATAAATATAAATATAAATAAAAATAAAAATAAAAATAAAAATAAAAATAAAAATAAAAATAAAAATAAAAATAAAAATAAAAATAAAAATAAAAATAAAAATAAAAATAAAAATAAAAATAAAAATAAAAATAAAAATAAAAATAAAAGTAAAAATAAAAATAAAAATAAAAATAAAAATAAAAATAAAAATAAAAATAAAAATAAAAATAAAAATAAAAATAAAAATAAAAATAAAATAAAAATAAAAATAAAAATAAAAATAAAAATGAAAATCTTGATAAATCAAGGTGCATGAGTCAGCATCAATGATGTTCCTTAATACATATTCTGAAATCTTTGAATACTGTTTATTTTGCTCGTCCTTTTTTGGAACCTGTCGAGAATACTTAGCTGTATTCGTATGCGGTACTATTTCTCGATTTATGGTAAAAGATTTTCCATTAAGAGGTTTCATTTTGTAATTAAAAAAAAAACGATTATTTTTTAAGAGAAATCAATAAATGTTTATCTCATTGTAAAGAGGAAGGTATGCCATTAATATTTGAAAACAATATCAGCCAAATGCAACACCATATCCTTTTCATGCAATATTCCATGATCAATTGGCACATTTGCGGCTGTATGTCCTCGATAACTTCACGAATTCCATCTTTAAGGTCTCAAATCGATTGTGGAGCATTAGCAAGAAAAAGTCTAAAGGTGTTAAATCACAAGATCTCGGTGGCCAATTGTGATCACCTCTTCGAGAATTTACACGGTCAGGAAACTTTTCTTGCAAAATTGCGATTATTTCTCGGCCATAAAAAATCACTAATCATAGCTCGGTAGCGCAATCCATTCACCGTAACAATTGCACCAGCCTCATTTTCGAAAAAGTAATGTCCAATTACACCCACCGCCAGCCCAAAAACCGCACCAAACAGTGACACGTTGAGGATGGAGGGTCTTTTCAACAATCATTCTTAGACTTTCTGAGTCCCAAATGTGACAATTCTGCTTATTAACGTAGCCTCCGGGGTGAAAATGGGCCTCATCACTGAAGATGACTTTTCGATGAAAATCAGGATCCATTTGATCCATTTGAAGGACCCAATCAGCGAAGATAAGACGTTTATGATGATTGACCGGCTTGAGTTCTCGTGTTAACTGAACTTTAAAATCCTTAAGACCTAAGATTTTATGCAAAATACGGTGTAATGTCGTTTGTAGAAAGTCTAATTCCAAAGATCAACGAGGAATCGACAAATCTAGGTTTTCTTCAACACTACGAGCTACACCAGCAATACTCTCAGTTGTTCGTGAGCGCCGCACACGGTTTCGATTCTACACTCCAATAACTTGTCCCAACAGCTCAAATTTTACCCTCAGTTTCACTATTACCGGCCGAGAACGTGCTTCACGACGACCAAAAAGTTCTTTAATTTTGTGAACTGTGACTCCAAAATGTTCACCAGTTTTGTAGTGAATTTTAATAATTTCAATGTGTTGTTGAAGCATGTATCGTACCATTTTTAGTAATGACGTAGTTTTTACTTGTCAAATGTTAAAAGATGACAGCTTCAAAATTGGCAGCTGCCCAAAAGGCAGGCTATTCAAAATGAAACTGAGATGATGAAGTTGGGATGATTTTCGGAGTTTGTAAATATGTATGGATTAAATAATCCCTGGAATGGTCGGTGGTTGGTGATAATTGTAAAATGTCGACCGAACAAAAATTAGTTTAATTCCTTCTACGAAATGGCGGCAGATTCTTGATCGATCTGTACCTGGTTTCGTTGAGTTTTGACCGTTGGTCGTACGGTGGCCGAGTACGACTCCCAGATTTTATAAAATTTTGGTCAGACGGTCCGACGTTTTTAAGATCATTGAATATCTATCGAGATATCTGTGGATGAATTTTAGTTCACTTCTAATTTTAGTTCTCATTTAGAAAACGATGCAATGCTTCAGTGACGGTTGCCTTTTTGCTTGTAACTGTTTCTTGTAATTTAGTTGTGATGCATTTGTGATGGCATGGTTCAATTCCGTGGTTGGACGAATTTTAATTCCTTAGACTTTTTAACCGAGAAAATTCATCCTTTGTTCTTCTTGTCAATTCTGGATTAAATTTCGTTAAATCGTGTTTAGCCAGTTGAATTTCGTCGCGAGCTATGGCGATGATATCATCGAAGTACAAAAGAACGCCTTCAATACATCTGAGCAATCTCTCGATGAAATTTTTGAATATTCCAGGAACAGGTGAAATTCCAGTTTGTAATTTGGTAACTCGGAAAGCTCCCTAAATGCTGCGCTAAATTTAATTTAGCAAAATTCTGTTCCTCCGTTGATTTGCTATAATAGTGTGCAAGATGCTGGTATCTAGAAACAGTGAGATTTCAACGCCTTGTCCAGCGTTGATTTATAGTTTCCACAACTTCGTATCTTCGGTACTGACACGATGGATGTGGTTCAGTCCGATTATTCGACCGATTCTGCCGAACTGCACGGTTTACTCCTAGTAAACTGATCCCTAACTGTGAAAACCAGTTATAACCCAAAACGTTGGATCGCTTGCCTTCCTCAATGAAAATCGGCAGATTCTTGAAATTTTTGCTATTGAAATTTATTTACATTTTGAAATCTCAGGATGTCAAGGGCAGCCAAATTGATTTAAAAGTGATAGTATAGTTTGACCCCGAATCGACTTCGAAACCATATAGCTAATCGTTGATGATAATGGTTGTTCTCTTTTTCCAATCAATCAACGTCAATATTTGGTTAAATGTCGATTTCTATTGGTTACGATTGTGCTTGTTCCTATTGTTGATCGGTCTTGTCTTAGTAGTAACGAACGAGCATTTGATGCACCACATCCGTAGTCGATTTATGAAGATTCTTTATTTCTACTCCTGCTATCTGTGCTCGAATGATAACCTGGGTTAGTTTCAGACCTATCTTTACAAGGAAGTTTTATTGCAGTCCTTCATTTTGTAGGCCACAAACTACTCGATTTCACAAAATCTTATCCAATGAGGTATACCAAAGTTATATTCCACAGCCAATTGACGTAATTCATCAACATACAATCGTCCGGTAATTGGATTATCGATATGAATCGGTTCAATATAACTGCGGTTGTTAGAGACATCATGTTTTTTATCACTTTCGATTCCTGCAGGATTCCTGTTAACTTGAGTAGCACCTGACGATTGTGCTTTTTCCCAAAAATTTTGTCACACCAAGCTATTCTAAATTTTCAAATTTCCTAATCTAAATTAGTAAAATTTCCCTAAATTTCGAAATCCCTAATAGTTGAATTCCGTCTGTAAATTCTCTTTACTAAGTCGAATGCTAATTTTTCGTGGAACTGCGGAACGAGAGCCAATATTTTCATTTAGTGGCGAGACAAATTTTTTGTTCAGTGAATATTGACACCATTGGTCCACTTTGTTCTTCGCGATTTGATATACCTCACTGGATCATATGTATACGTGATTTATGGGGAATGCTTTTTTATAACCAACAAATCTTTAAGAAGCTTTCGTTTCATTTTATTTAGCGGTGTCTCAATACAGTGAAACTAACTCAAAATTAATTGAAAAGTCAAAATAAATCAAAATTTGAGCAGCACGCTTCTGCAAAAATATTAAAATTATTTATTCTCGTTATAATTTTAAGAAAAAGAGAAGTTTGTCTGTGTATTACATCAATAAGATTCTTTCGGCTTTTTATAGACAAAATATATTAACAATAATGGCATTCACAATATTTTTCGATTGGTTAATCAGAAAACCTTCTCTTTCTCTTGATTATTCTCTTAATTATTTGTCCGGGCTTAAAACACATTTCTGTGTAGAAATGAGAGTTTTCCTTGATTTTTTGATTTAGTGAATATAATTTGCTAATTCTACGTACTTGACACTACCTGTGTTAAGTAGGAATTGTATTTTTGTAGTTTGGTCGTAGTTCCTGATGAATAGACCAACTTTTTTTTTCTAATAAACTACCAACATAATGAGCTCAAGGAAAGTTCTCATTTCTTGTTCAGGGTTATACACTTTGTATAACTCTTGCGGTAAAGTACAGTGAGATTAATATTTCTACTTTTTTGGTAGATATATTATAAATGATTGGCCTCTTCATGTTTTGCTGATTAACCACCGAAAAATTTTGTGAATGCCATTATTTAGGGGTTATAATTTTAATACTGCACGTTGGATGCTCGACAGCTAAAAAGCAAGCAATTTGTTGTAACACAATATAATAGTCTAAAATGCAGAATAGTCTCACTTGTAAAGGAGACACTAAAACCGTGAGATTATCTAGGTTTTTTGGTAAGGTATTTTGACATCAGATGTGTTAGACCTGTTTTTTTAAGTGAGACCTGTTAGTGTTGGGCGCGCGCTAATAAAGTAATTATTCAAAAGTTATTTACTAATACACTATACTGATAAACATTTTATTCATTGTAAACTTCGTTCGGAAGTTTGCGGTTGGTATAAAAGACTTTATCTTGGTAATAAACAATTTCGATTTTCTATTGATCAGAAGTGTAAATATTTTAGCAGATTTACCAATTCCAAAATTTTAGCACAACATCCCAAAACTCTCTAAATGTAAAATTATTTTAACAAACTACATATACAAAATTTAGCTATAAATGGTAAACTTTTCCCATATAAGAAGCTTTATGCAATGATACAACCAGAAATGTATGCCACCGGTATTGTTGGGTATTGACAAAGCTCTTGCGGCTAATATTTGATTTCAATGAAACTACTGGGCACAATTGACCACAATGAAGCTTACACTGCTTTTGGTTATTAAAAACGTATCATGTAGTCTCGTGCCTTTAAGCACATACGTATTTCTCCATTTAAAGGTTATGTCTCATCTGTTGTTCTCTTTGTACAAATTCTCAATTCATTCAAAATATTAAATCTCTGGCTTTTACATTGCACATAATGTATAAAATAGCCCTATTTAAATTTCAAGTTTTTACGTGTAAAAATCTGTGTAAATTACACCGTGTAATTTATGCATCCAAATACTGAGAACAACCATTCATTTTTACCACTCTAACTGCTCTTGTATCGGGTAGGTTTATGGCGATCTTGTAAGTTCCAATCTGCTTCTTGACGTAGCTAGACATTTTCGATTTTTGGCACCTTATTCGATATTGCACCCATTTCGCCCATCGGCCTAAAATATTTTCGTGAGACTATAATTAATGTGTCAAATACTGTTCAACGATAACCCATTTGGAATATGGGCTCTAGTTCGACCGGTGGAAAGTTCGGAAAATATATTTTCCTTGGTACCGAAATCTAATAACTTCCCCCTAATTTAGCAAAATTGTCAAATTACATACTTAAGGCCCTGTAAACAAAGTAAATAGAGAAAGTGAACAAAGATCAGTAAACAAAGTGAATTCGCGATCTTCTAAATAATGCATGAAATATTTTATCATATTGTTGGACGATAGTGCCTACAAACTACTACTAATATTACTACAACCTTGGCATTAACAGACGGTTAAAACAGTTTCATTTATTATTCGCTCTTTAGAGAGCTTGAATTCATCATCCAAATTATTTGACCACTCAATTAAACGTTTATCATTTTTTTTGAACCGATCAGATTAATATTGAGAATGGCTCGTTCTTCAGCTACATGTCGAAAAGATTTTCTGTAAAAATTTATCATATCAAGATAACCACGTAATCCGAATACAGTTTTTGCTTAAGGGTATTTGATGTTACAAGTTTAGTTATCATTAGTTTAGACGTTTTCCACACCAAACACAGATTTACTATAACATTCATCACAAGACCAGCATATCTTAATTATTGAAATACAATTTGTATGTGTTGAAGTTGTTCGTCTTCCGATTTAAATGTACTTAGCATGTCGTCAATCTACACGAAAAGAAAATTCAACCTCCAAAAATCGCATTTCGTAGACCAAAAATGATCCGAGTAAATTCAAATAATACGAAAGGTGTCCGAATAGCGGCTTTCGTTACATCACAATCTGAAGATGTCTGATTTGGTTTTAGCGTTTAAAGCTATGTAGTAGCAACAATGCTCCCATTCTCCATTCTTTTAAAGCACTAAGTGTAAAGGGCTAAATCAATTGCTATTGCTCTGTCGACATATTCCGATTTCGATGATTTCACGAAATTCGACTTTCACGATTCTATATATTTATATACTTTCAGAATTAAGTTAGTATGCTCGAGCTATGCATGGAAAGCTCGTCGTTTCTATGCAATAAGAACACTACGAACAGCTTTGATAATAACGTACTTCTCGACAATTAGTTCCTTGAATTTAGACAATGATTGTGCAGTTCAAGGAGGACAAGTACTTAAAGAAATATTTAGTTATAGTTCTGGTTGTATCCCATAAAGAAGATTAGAAGCATTGGCATTCATTGATAAACCTGTTAGGGAATCCATTAGTTTCCGATTTTTGATATCAACCAGTGGACCAAAATATTGTTACAAATTGGGCTTTTGAGTTTGTCTGGATTTTACAATTAAAAACACTGTGTTCCCAAGCTCGTTTTGGCACACCGTTCTCCATCTTCAATGAGTCCCACTGCGCCAAGTAGCCTTTTAGCGTTGAAAAAGTCTCGGATATCTCGTACCATGCAAGTTTGTGTCTTTTTCTAATCCAGGCTCTTACTGGGGCGAGCGTTGTATCCTTCTCAATTTTGCTACATTTTCCACATCTTGGTGTACAATGCCCCGTGATAGACTATCTGCATTACAGATATTTGTGGAAATGTGTACACAAAAATTGTGCTCTAAAGTAGCAAATCACTCGTTCTTCCACCCCATGTTGTTGAGACAAAACACTCCCGATGTTTGACATAATGCTGCTTTTAGCTGCTCAAATGACGTTTGGCAGGCTTCAGGCTACTGGAAAGGCTGGCTTATCACGGTTTGTTTAATCTAATTAATCTAATTGAGCTTCACACAGAGATGATCAAGTAAAAACAAAATTATTTTCGTTAACTTCAGCAGATTTCACAACATTTCGCAAATTTCGAGAAAACCTAGAGCTATATGTTGCGGTTCAGTTTAAAGATATTCGTATTCTTAGTTTCCAATAAGAATTTGTCACTTTAAAATACCATTTACATGTGCGAGAACTGTAGCGACCGATTTAAATTTCAAATAAAATAAAATTTCAATCGCGCTCCAATTGCAAAATAACGTAATCGTATTTTGCGCTAACATTCAGGCGTTAGTCAAATAATTTACCAAAATACATTCTCTTTGGTTGTCATGCGCGCTCGCAATAACCAAAGATTGAACGGTAGATGAAATAAATAATGTAGTCAAATTGCTTTCCATTTTACATAATATAAAACCACGTTGTTTTTATTTGTACTTTTTATTACCATCCGGCATATCCAAAATTTCGTGAAATAATCACGACGATATAATACATACATAATTAACATATACAACGAATTCATATTATTATACTACTTTGCTCGTCATACGTCCATATAAAATTTGCGTACACTATAAGCCACTTATCCAATACAGCCAAGCTTTTTCGAGGGGAATCAAAATCGTTCGCGCATTATTTCGGGTTTTTCTTTTTATTTTAAGAGGCAGTACTTATACGACGCGCAATCGAAACGGTGGTGCTATATATAATACAAAAAATTGTTTGAAAATAAAGTTTTTTTAAAAAGTGAAATTAATTACTTGTGTTTTTATTTTATTAAAAAAAAAAAATAAGGGCACGTACTACATTTTTAGTGACCCCGACGGCCCTTTTTAGGGAATAGGAGCCGCAGCAGCAGATTTATAAGCACCTACATTTAGCTTAAGCTGAAAATTTAGGATATTATACGAAAATAATTGGACTCTTGGCACGAGTTTTTCGTGCCAAGAAAATGGTACGTACATCCATTTCTTTTGTAACCTTTTATAACCCTATTTATCACAAGTGAATTATCCACAAAATATTAAAATAAATTATTTCTTGTTTTCCGACGTAACCTGCGACACGGGTGGATATTAATTTCCACGACCTACAACTATTTGTGATTGTGGCGAGCTTTGCCGCAAAATAAAAATTGTATAAATATAATTACGATTATTCAATTTCGGAAACTCAGCGGAAAATTAAATACGAAAACGCGTGTATTTTGGTAGCCATATTTTACATGCAGATACGCAATCGCAATTAATCAGCAGTTTCATCACAGGACATCATCAATTACATCGAAGGACACCATCGCAGCTTACATCAACCGCATCAAAATTTACAGATGAGTTTTTTAATTTTTTTTGCCGATGCAGAAAGAAAAGTAAAGTAAAGTAGAATCACCTAGTTAGTGACACATATAAACATTACATTTTATCGTAAAAACGAAATAATATATTTCTATGATACATAAATCATTATATTATATAATTACTAACACTAAAAGAATAATTTACAGGGTGGCTGAGACCAAGTGTTACCAAATGAAAACGCTGTAATTTTTTTAATTTTGATTATTTTTTATTGAAATTTCGTGGAATATGTTGAAAACATATTACATTTTATGAAAAACATGTTACTGCTCGATATGACCTCCTTTGGCTTTGATTATTTGATTCAGTCTTCCATAGAAAGCATTGCATGCTGACCGAACGTGGGCTTGCGGAATTTTATTCCATTCTCGAACAAGAGCTGACTTCAATGCATCAACACTTTCGTATTTTTTAGTGGACACCTTACTCTCCAAAATGGACCATATGGAGAAATCCATGGGATTCAAGTCTGGTGAATATGGTGGCCATTCTTTCGACGAAATCAGCCGCGGAACGCAATTTTGTAAAAATTGCTGTGTCGCTCGAGCTTTGTGTGACGGTGCCGAGTCCTGTTGGAATGTCCAACGGTTCGTACCAAAGTGTTTACGTGCCCAAGGTAGCAAAGCATCGTTTAGGATCTTTTGGCGGTACATCTCTTGGTTTACCTTGACTCCATGTTCGATGAAAACCAGAGGAGTGCGTCCATCTGCAGTAACTGCAGCCCAAACCATAACATAAGCTGGTGATTGCTTGCGCATGGCAACTCTTGTGTCCAAATTATCGTTGGACTTGTCCTCTAACCAAACACGATCATTTTGTTTATTCACATGCTGTTGAATGGTGAAAATTTTCTCATCAGAAAAGACAATTTTTGGAATCTCATCACGTTCGGCCAAGGCCTTCAATGCTCGTGTTCTTTCAAGCCTAACTTTTTTTTGTGCCTCCGTAAGATCTTGAACTTTTTGTATCTTGTAGGGCTTCAAGTGTAGTTCATTTTTCAATATGGTTTGAATGCTGTTTCGTGAAACATGTAGACGTGCGGCTAATTGATTGGCACTTTGACGAGGATTTCGTTGGATTCGTTTCTTCACTTATCGTATCATTTCTTTTGATGTTGCTGTCTTTTTAGGACCGCCTCTGTTGCGTTTAGCGATGCTACCAGTTTCGTTGTATCGAGTTATGGTTCGATACACAAACATTTTATTCACATTCAAATGCTGGAGCTGACGAACTATTGCTGTTTGTGAATTTCCACCCAAATACAGTGCAATTACACTATTACGTTTGAATTCCATTACGATTTTTTTATTAAGATATTAATTTAGAACAATTATTTATTGACCACATATAAACAACTAACCAAACTTCAATCTGTCAAAAAATTAATGCGCGAAAATGACAACTACACAAATGACAGCAGAGTGAAGTTAGTAACATTTGGTCTCAGCCACCCTGTATATATCCTGTTTGTTTTTTTAAAAACACATTAGGCTTATACTAACCTCATTCTGTAAATTTAGCACCATTCATTTCTTTCTGTGTATTCGAATTTTGCATTCCGATTTTATACATAACGTTGAATTGTGCGGAACCATAGTACGTTTGAAATAGTTTGGTTGGGTTATTTTCTGACACATTAATTACGTCCAATAATTGATGGATTAAATTTCTTACGTCACTCATTATTCGATCATTATTATTAAGTTGCGCAATTGTTCCAATAATTCTTTCGGTAATTTCAAGTAGTTTACAATATATATTAAATATATTCACAGTTTAATAAGTAACACGATTGCGAAAAAACTACACATATAATATTAGGACAGGTATTGCGATCGTTCAAACGATCTGCGCATACTAAGCCGCACCAATACCAATTTTTCTTTTTATAATTTCTTTTGGTGGTTTTGCGTTTTAATTTTTGAAATGGCGGATGAGGATAAGCAGAAACTTCAACATATGGATGTTGATCACGAAATTATGAGTGTTAAATTGGCGCCATTCTGGATTGATAATCCACAGACGTGGTTTGATACCGCCCAGTATCAATTCGACCTGGCAAAAATTAAATCGGATAGTAAAAGAGCTTTATACGTTATAACGGCGCTCACTCCTGAGGTCAGCGAAAAAATAAGCGATTTCATACGAAAACCACCAAAAGAAAATCAATACGAAGCATTAAAAGCAACCCTAATCCAGAGACTCGCTCTAAATGACAAACGTAAACTGGAATTATTATTGAATGGCATCGATCTTGGCGATATGCACCCATCCGAACTCCTCGAGGTGGTCCGCGGACTCGACTTCGTTTATGTATACATTGATGATATTTTAGTTGCTTCAGAGAATGAACAACAACATTTATTGCATCTCGAACAATTATTTCAAAGACTAGCCATGTATGATGTACATATCAAAACACCAAAGTGTGTTTTTGGCGTTCAGACTTTAGATTTTTTGAGCCACAAGATCTCCCCTGATGGAATCCAACCCAGTGTGGAAAGAATCCGAGCAATCAAGGATTTCCCAGTTCCTAGTTCGATTAAGCATATTCAGCGGTATATCGGAATGATCAATTATTATCACCGATTCATACCCATAGATTAGCTAAATATCTCGCACCGATACACGGCCATTTGTCTTCTTTGAATAAAAAACCTAAGACAGCTAAAAACTTTTCATGGCCCGAGGAATGTCAAGTAGCATTCACTCAGTTAAATAACGAACTATCCAAAATTACATTGCTAGCGCACGCTTTGAGTGACGCCAAAATTAGCATTACTACTGATGCATCTAACACCGCCGTTGGCGCTGTTCTGCAGCAGTATCATAATAATAAATGGGAACCATTAGGATTCTATTCTAAAAAATTAACGAATCCTGAGTTAAAATACTCAGCATTTGATAGGGAACTTTTAGCAATTTATCAAGCAATTAAGCATTTTAGATATTCTGTGGAAGGCCGTGAGTTTACAGTTTTCACAGATCATAAACCATTAATTAGAGCTATTCAGTCTAAAAATGAACGTAATCCTAGGCAATCACGCCATTTGGATTTCATTAGCCAATTTACATCCGATATCCAGCATGTGCCTGGTAACGACAATTAATGTTGTCGCAGATACCTTATCAAGAACAAATAATATTGACTCGGCCGCAGTTGAAACAGACTGCAGTTATAATAACATTATTTGGACACAGCGATCCGACGACGAACTTAAATCGTTACTAGATAAATCGGGACGTCAGTCAACTTCCAAATGGAAGCTTGAACTAATTATTTTACCCGGCCTCGAAGTCCATTGCGAAACATCTACAGGCAAAAATCGCCCTTATATCGCAAAAGTATTACGTCGAGCTATATTCGACTCGTTACATAATTTATCACATCTTGGTATCAGAGCCACTCGTAAATTGGTTACAGGCTATTTTTGGCCAAGCATCAACAGGGACGTAACCCAATGGACTAGTTCTTGTGGTGCTTGCCAACGTTCAAAAGTGCAACGCCATACTATCTCACCGTATGGTCAATTCGAAATTCCACCTGGTCGATTTGAGCATATCCATTTGGATATAGTAGGACCTTTTCCTCCTTCCAATGGATATTCGTACTTACTTACATGTGTTGATCGTTTTACACGATGGCCTGAAGCGTACTGCATGGTCAACATGACAGCCGCAACCATTGCTACTACATTTGTCAATAATTACATTGCACGGTTTGGTGTTCCTGCGCAGATTACAACTGACCAGGGCACACAATTCGAATTCAAGCTTTTCTCAGAATTAACTAAACTTCTTGGATCTAATCGTATTCGTACAACGGCTTACACTCCTAAAGCCAATGGCATGGTTGAACGTTTCCATAGACAGCTTAAAGCTGCTCTAATGGCCAGAGGCAACACTATTAATTGGAGTTCTAAAATTCCAATTATTTTATTAGGTATACGTGCTTCTGTGAAAGAAGATCTTAAATGCTCACCCGCAGAGATGGTTTATGGTCAGACTATTAAACTTCCCGGGGAGTTCTTTGTTGACAATCCTTCTTTACCGTTACCTTCTAGCGACACAATAGTCGACCAACTCCGAAACACAATGAAGAATCTCATACCTGCACCTACGCGTATAGCAACTCAGAACCGCATATTTGTCCCGAAAGCTCTGGACAACTGTGAGTTTGTTTTTGTCAGATCTGACAGAGTTCGTGTTGGACTCACTCCTCTTTATGAAGGACCATACAAAGTCATACGACGCCTTCGTAAATATTTTATTATATCTATCAAAGACAAAAATCATAATATTTCAATTGATAGACTTAAACCTTCTTTTGGCATCCTAAGTTCGGTTGAGCATACTTTACAATCCCGAACCAACCAAGCAGTGTCATTTATCGTTTAGATTCAAGTTTTACTAGAATCAACTAGGAGATGAGTACTGTAGCGACCGATTTAAATTTCAAATAAAATAAAATTTCAATCGCGCTCCAATTGCAAAATAACGTAATCGTATTTTGCGCTAACATTCAGGCGTTAGTCAAATAATTTACCAAAATACATTCTCTTTGGTTGTCACGCGCGCTCGCAATAACCAAAGATTGAACGGTAGATGAAATAAATAATGTAGTCAAATTGCTTTCCATTTTACATATAAAACCACGATGTTTTTATTTGTACTTTTTATTACCATCCGGCATGTCCAAAATTTCGTGAAATAATCACGACGGTATAATACATACATAATTAATATATACAACGAATTCATATTATTATACTACTTTGCTCGTCATACGTCCATATAAAATTTGCGTACACTATAAGCCACTTATCCAATACAGCCAAGCTTTTTCGGAATAGGTACGAAGGGCCGAATTTCGAAGGGCCGAATGTCGAAGGGCCGAATGTCGAAGGGCCGAATGTCGAAGGGCCGAATGGGTCGAAGGGCCGAATGTGTCGAAGGGCCGAATGTCGAAGTGCCGAATGTCGAAGGGCCGAATGTGTCGAAGGGCCGAAAGTGTCAAAGGGCCGAATATCGAAGGGCCGAATAGGTCGAAGGGCCGAATGGGTCGAAGGGCCGAATGGGTCGAAGGGCCGAATTTTTTTTTTTTTGTTTTGTTTTTAGAAATATAATTTTTAAAATTTGTTGTTTTAAGGAATATTTGGTAATTTTTTTTTTGTCAAATATAAATTAATTTCTTATGAATTTATGTATTTTATTATATTTGATCTTTGGATATTCTATCGACAAAAATATTGCATTAATTGAGGTTGTTTATATTTTGCGTTCTTTTCGGAATTGTCAAGTGAAAAACTATTTGTACATAATAGGTATTTTACCAAAACCAAGTCTTATTATATCAATATAAATGAAATATATATGTAGGTATACACATTTGTATTACTTTTGTAGTATAACCCGCTCGTATATAATAACAAATGGCGAAGGTTATTTTTTCTAATATGCGTACCAAATGTAAATAGATTTTAAATAAGAATTTTGGACGGAATTTTGTCATAAACTGTCATAAACTGTCATAAAAATTCAATTTACTTCTGCTCTTTAAACTGATGATAATATTCATTATTTTCGAACGATGTTATTTTCTAGACCAATATATAGTTTATTGCTATTGTTTTAGAAAAAAAAGTAAGTGGTGGAATTTGTCTTTTGGAACAAAGAATCCTAATTATCGGTCGGCTTTCTTTCAACCTCACTATACGAAAATCCATTATTTTGCTCTACACGATAAATACATAAAAAAAAGGGATGTAAAGATTTTTAAAGTGTGGATCTACAAAAAAAGTTTTATTGATGTGTCCATGAACATAATCATAAATAAATAATGTTGTATTATGTGTTTTGGTTATTCTCTATACAGTCAGTCAAGTAAGAGCGTGGTCGTCATTACCGACAGGTAATGAAAGATTTCGCTCTAATTCCTTTGCGAGCCGATGACCTGAAATGGCGCAACACAATGAAGAAGCCTCTGTTGACTGGAAAACATGTGAAAAAGCGACTCGCTTGGGCGCATGAGAATATCGATAGAGATTTTGAAAATGTCATTTTTACTAATGAATGTTCTGTATGGGCACGTTGTGTCCTAACGCGAGCCTGGTCAACTTCCACCAATAGGCTTGTTCAGCGGACCGTAAAACACGGAATAAAGGTGCATCTTTGGGGCTGCTTCTCAAAGCAGGGGTTCGGCATTTTGTACCTCTTTACCGACAACCTAAATGCCGAAAAAATTATTAAAATCTACAAAAAGGCTTTACTGCCATCTGCCAAACGTTGGTTCATCACCAAAAATGAAGATTGGATTCTGCAAGAAGACAACGATCCTAAACACCTCAGAAAGCTCTGTACTGAGTGGAAGACTCAATCTGGCATCGTTACATTGGATTGGCCGTCGCAGTCGCCTGATGCAAACCCTATTGAAAATATGTGGGCATATATTAAGCAGAAACTTCGTGGAAGACGCACACACACTTTGAAGCAGCTATCTTGCGATCTGGAGATCGTTGCCACTAGAATACGCCGTCAAATTAGTAGAAAGCATGCCTCGGAGATGTCAGGCAATTATCGACGCCGATGGTGACTGGACACAATATTAACCGAATTGCATCATCGTTTGTAATGTGTACAATATATTTATAAATATGAAAGTTTCACCAAATAAATTTTTTTATAAATTAACCCGACCACGCTCTTACTTGACTGACTGTACCTATTTGCATCATGGACAAATATATCTAGAAAAAGAAAAGACAAGAGAAAGATAACAAAAATATCTAGAAAAAGAAGAAAAGCTCAAGAAGAGAAACTAACTTCCGGAATTATAATTTTAAATAAAATTTGTGTAATTATTACAATTTGTTTTTTATTAATTGAATCTGAACCATCTTGATGTAAGTAGATAAATGCCTACTCATATAAAAAATCAACTTAAAATAAGGGACATAGGAAAACTGACTTTGGTATGTAAATTTTGCATTACAACATATTGCAATTACAAAAAGTTGCAATTATAAAATATTGCAATATAAAATCTTGCATAACAATTTTCCGTACTATTTTTTCTTTATTCTGAGGAAAATAAATTGAAGAAAAATGACATCGACTAATTTATCTTGGAATTGTAGAGGCTAACGGCTTCGGTAACTCTCTTTCTTTATTCTGAGGAAAATAAATTGAAGAAAAATGACATCGACTAATTTATCTTGGAATTGTAGAGGCTAACGGCTTCGGTAACTCTCACGGGCACGCGGGAGGTCGCTGCGCTCCCCCCCGCTTAGCCCTCCGAGGAGCTTTAGATTTGAGCTTCGGGGGACGTAGGAGCCGGGATCAGCAAACATGTCGCACTGCGTGCCGCACGTAGGAGCGGATTATATAGAATAAAAGGATTACCTAAATATATAATGTTGTAATTTATGATTGGATGAATGGAAAATATCAATAAAATTCTTTTTTTGTAGATCCATCCCTTAAAAATCTTTCCTTCTCTTTGTTTGTTATGTGTTCGTCGTGTAGAGAAAGAAAATACATCGTATAGTGAGATTGAAAGAAAGCCGACCGATAATTAGGATTCATTATTTACTTTTATTTTCTAAAACAATAGTAATAAACTATATAATGTTCTCGAAAATAACATTGTTGGTAAATGAAAGAATTTTAATGACATTTTATGACAAAATTCCGTTTTCTTATTTAAAATCTATTTACATTTGGTACGCATATTAGAAAAAAATAACCTTCGCCTTTTGTTATTATATACGAGCGGGTTATACTACAAAAGTAATACATATGTGTATACCTACATATATATTCCATTTATATTGATATAATAAGACTTGATTTTGGTAAAATACCTATTATGTACAAATATCTTTTCACTTGATAATACCAAAAGGAGCGCAAAATATAAACAACCTCAATTAATGCAATATTTTTGTCGATAGAATATCCAAAGATTAAATATAATAAAATACATAAACTCATAAAAAATTAATTTATATTTGACAAAAAAAAAATTACCAAATATTTCTTAAAACAACAAATTTTAAAAATTATATTTCTAAAAACAAAACAAAAAAAAAAATTCGGCCCTTCGACCCATTCGGCCCTTCGACCCATTCGGCCCTTCGATATTCGGCC
The DNA here is from genome assembly GCA_958295665.1 of Tipula vernalis. Taxonomy (NCBI): domain Eukaryota; kingdom Metazoa; phylum Arthropoda; class Insecta; order Diptera; family Tipulidae; genus Tipula; species Tipula vernalis. The sequence goes on from OY282559.1 coordinate 40,494,385, forward strand.
CTTCGACCCATTCGGCCCTTCGACCCATTCGGCCCTTCGACATTCGGCCCTTCGACATTCGGCCCTTTGACACATTCGTCCCTTCGACAAATTCGGCCCTTCGACATTTGGCCCTTCGACATTCGGCCCTTCGACACATTCGGCCCTTTGAAATTCGGCCCTTCGACATTCGGCCCTTCGACATTCGGCCCTTTGATATCATTCCGCTTTTTCGAGGGGAATCAAAATCGTTCGCGCATTATTTCAGGTTTTTCTTTTTATTTTGAGAGGCAGTACTTATACGACGCGCAATCGAAACGGTGGTGCTATACATAATACAAAAAATTGTTTGAAAATAAAGTTTTTTAAAAAGTGAAATTAATTACTTGTGTTTTTATTTTATTTAAAAAAAAAAATAAGGGCACGTACTACAGAACTTTATTCAATGCGATATTTTCAAAATCCCAACTTAATGCTCCTTAGTACATACACAATATTGAAAAATGATTGAATGTAATTCAACGAAGAAACGAGTTGCCTCTAAATTAGGATTAAAATTAAAAATGGAGGAATCAATGGACACACAAATATTGAACAACCCAAAATTTAGCAAAAACACATGCCCACCGGCTGATCAACAATAAATATACCTCTACAGTGAAAGACTATTATAAAGTTTTTGGGATTTTATTTACTTTACCAGGCCGAATAAAATAATGTTTTGCCGCATCACATTTAAAAAATTTAGTAAACAAACCGGCGGGCATGAATATTTTAGGATTTGACCCAAATTATAAAAACAATAAGTTCCTTAAATTATTGTAATTAAAAATTTGCTTCAAGCTGTTAAAAAAAAAAAAATTTATTCACTCCAAAACAACTGTGAAACGAATTTTATTTTGTTTTAACAGTTTGTCACTTTAATTAAGAAACCTAACAATTTTTTCGTTCTTTTTGTAAAAATGTTATAAGTTCAACGTTACATTCAAAGTAATTTGTTATTTTTGTTTGGGGCTTGAATAACATTTCAATTATCATCTTTAGTTTTTTTTTTTTTGATTATCATTGAAGCGAAAGTTTTAAATATTTTAAAATATGTACATTGCAATTATTAATTTAAAAAGACATTTTTTAATTCTATAACATGATGACGTTTATTAAAATATTGTGTAGCACAATATTATGCTTAAAATCTGTACTAATTTTGTGTTCCCTGATGGAATTCACCAAAAATTTTACAAAATGTAATTTAACATTTCATCTTCTATAATAATAAATAATACGTTTCTGGCAGATTAAGTTACAACAAACAAGCAGCAGCAGGTAAACCAAAAATATGAACATCTTTTAGGTGAGTCACTATTCCTTTGAGATTTTTCATTTTATAAATAACCAAAATACTAAATAAAAATTCACATCCAACATATTTTTTGAACGATACAAAATTTAAATTCATAAAACATATCCACAATCTTGTTAAATCAATCTTGGATTGTATTCTCTCTTCTGTGCTACTTCAATTATCTAAAAAATACGCAGCACAACAAAAAATTAAAACATAACCAAATAAACAAACAGACAACAAAATAATTTTTTTCTGTTCATAAATTTGCCGGTTTGCTTTTTTGTTTAGTTCGCTGTACCGCATTTTCCTCATCGCATAATCAAATTTTTATCCAAATCTAATTCTATTCAAATCGTTTGGTTTATTATTAAAATTTAGATATACGAAAACAAAAATCTGTTCCTTGGAACATTGGTATGTATATAATATTGCTACAACTGACAAAACACAATTAGAATTATAATCTTTTTGCCTCACAAAAAAAAAGCACAACCAGATGAAAAAATAAAAAATCTAAGAACCACCACAAAAAAATATCCTCCTCAAGGGAATAATAGTCAAGTCAACCATGAATATTATAAGGAAATGAACAGTGCATAAAAAATATCTGCTCTCGGTTCGTTCGTATATTATTAAGCTGTGTGTGTGTGTGTGTGGGAAATGCGAAATAAATTGCCGGGAAGAAGAATGAATCTCGATTTTTTTTTTTTTTAATGGAAATATGATAAATTTTCCTTGTGGGAATAACAATATTCACAGAGATATTTTATTTGTATAGAGAAGGGTTGGTTGTAACAATTTGGAAATAATGTAACGTTCCAATTTTTTTAATTTTTTGCTTTATTCGTTTTAATGTCTGTTAACTAAATTGTCATTTTTTACGAACATACATACGTACATGCGGGTTAAAAACAAATGAATGGGTTTTTAATTTAATTTTTTTGTTTTTATAAAATATATTATCCTTGATATGAAACCTAACATTTTGTTATAATATGATTTATTCCTGTGTGAATTGGTTGGAAAACCACCAAAAAGCTATTAAAGCTTTCATTGTGTGCGGATTTAATTGCTGACGATATATAAAATAAAAATTTAAAGTACGTGGTGCTTCGTCCATTTTTGGAGTCAATGTGGTTAACACACATTAACGTCGTTTTCTCTATGCAATCACTGATTGTTTTAGCGCAATCATCGGAAGTTCAGAAGATTTCAATTCGAGCATAGATCAGAAAAGCTTCTAAAAAATTATTTGTAAAAGCTTCAACAATAACCTGAAATTTAATTTCACCATCATCTCATTTTTTTAGTTACAACAAAGACTAGCAGAAGAAAAAGGGTAGAAGTAGTTGTCTAAATGACAGTTTTATGAAATGGTTTATGTCAGTATAGAGTAATTTGCTGTACTTTATCAATTTTGGCTTCATAACTTCTACTTAATATGCCATTATCGTTTTAAAGGTTTATAAATTAAACGAGCTCGATTAATTATAAATTTTGTAAAAATTTTAAAGGGCTTTTAAATGAATTTTGATAAAATTATAAAAAACAGCTACTATTGACAATTTACGGAAACTTGTAAGTTTTAAATTTAAAGCTCTTTGCTTAAACGATGATCTGATACAAATCTTTCGATTAGAAGCTTTCATTAACCAAGAAGTTGTTTTTTGATATTAAATTTAAAGTTATATTCAGAGCTTTTGTTTTAATATTTTAAATTACGTAATGCTGCAGCTGATCTCGTTTAACTAAACTCGATAAACCGCTCTGGTTTTTCGTGAATATAAGGATCCGACATTTTATTATGTCAATTTTTTGAAACTACTTTTTAAATCTTGACTGTGAGTAAATATGTTTCAATTTCTGGTAAAAGTTGGAACTATTTCCGCGTTAATAGGTGTCCAAAATAGCGTAAAGATTAGAAAAATGGATTAAAATTTGAATTATTCACTTTATATTCAAATTATTGAATGCAAGTAATCCATCGATTAGAGTCGCAATTTAATTAGCGAAACCTAAATCTGCGACCATCAATAATTCTACTTCTTAACGAAAGGATTCCGTCTCCAATTATCTTTTTGCGGTTTTGACCGCTGCTTTCCAAAGTTCATTATAGTAGTGTGCGGTTCATTTTCAATATGAATTTTCTCTCATGATATGGATTATTTACATTGGTATATCACGGAGTTCAGGCCTTTCAGGTCCATCCCTTTGTTGCGGGATTGCCGGTTTTTCTTAAAATAAATACACCGAATTGTAAAATACTTTATATATTTATTAATTTAAATAAACAATTATTTATTATTTCAATTTATACAAAATTTCTTTATTCTTAACGTTGATGATGTGAATGTAACAAATGCAAAAACAAGACTGAGAAAACGACGCTACAAAATGTCGCCGTTAAGTTTTTTATTTTTCCTTATCTTTTACGAACCACTGAACTATAATTTGACTTATTCAGCTAAAATACGTTTACACCGTACTACAACACTTTATTCAGCAATTGCCTAAGCATTCCGGCCACCTTGAAATAGTGGATTTCAAAATTGGTTTACATGTGCGCTATTCATATCAACAAGATAACGAACTTATAAACAATAAAAATCGTGTTGCGTCCTTACATAATTCATTAACAAATTAACAATTTCAAATAAGATTAACAATATTATTTAATAATTTAAATAAGATCTGATGTCTAATGATAATCTTTACCCTCACGGTACCAAACAATAATGCTAATATCTAATTAATTACTATGAAAATACTGACATTTACATTTAGTCAAAACCCCGAAAACCCTCAGATTCATCGATGCTCCGATCAACCTCAATGGATTCTGTTTCCACAGGTAACACGCAAACCCCAGAAACGGCTTGCTTAAATTCACTAGCAACTGTCCCGACGGTGACGACACGTACAAAGCCGTCGCATCCGGAAAGATTTCTCACAACCCGTCCCGTAATCCACTTCATGGGTGGGACATTGTCATCCTTTAGCAGTACCAAAGAACCCACCTCAAAATTTGTTTGAGGATTTATCCATTTATGCCGCTGTTGTAATTCGGACAAGTATTCCCGTGACCAGCGTTTCCAAAACTGTTGCAAAGCATACTGGAGACGCTGATACCTGGATAGTCGGGTAAAATTCAGATGAGAAAGAGAAGGCTCAGGAATGGCGTTAATTGGTCCCCCAATAAGGAAATGACCAGGAATGAGTGCAGACAAGTCCGATGAGACAGGCTTCGACCTGATTCACGAAAGTGTTCAATTCTTCGAATGTACATCTGAAGGAACCCATTGTTGTTTTTAGGTGGTACTTTGTACTCTTCACCGTCGCTTCCCACAAACCACCAAGATGGGGAAAACGGGGTGGTATGGTTTGCCAGTTTATGCCCTCTTTAGCGCAATGTTTTGAAATTTCATGCTTATTAGTAGCAGATTTTAACAGTGATTTTAACTCTTTCAACTCGTTTTGAGCACCCACAAAATTAGTTGCATTGTCGCTATACAAATTAGCACAACGTCCTCTTCGAGAAGTAAATCTCCTGAGTGCTGCCAAAAATCCCTACATGGATAAATCACTGACCACTTCCAGATGAGTGGCCTTGGTTAGGAAACAGATGAAGACTGCGATATTTAATTATTTTATTTATTTACCAGCACCAACAAATAGCATAGGTTACAATACCAATAATTTTGTATATAAAAAAGAGTTACGAATTATTATTTCGAATACGACTCGTAAAAAGATCCCTTGAAATGTTAAAATCGAAAAATTCTGAATATTGGTTAAAATATTTTGACGTACCGCGCGACCGGTTCATCAATTCCATAATTCGTACGATGAAAAGCAATACTCAGTCTTAGCTGTCGTGGACGAAGAATTCTCTTAGGAACGTCCATCAAGATATAACCCTTAGTGGTTACGTTTGATCGAATTGGTTGACGGGAAATAAATGGGCCACAAAAGTCAACTCCCACGTGTTTGAACGCACGAGATGGTTGAATACGATCTTCTGGTAATTGACCCATGATTTGGTTCAATGATCGTGATTTTATTTTAAAACACACTATGCACTTATGCACAACATTCTTGCATACTTGCTTTCCACCAATAATCCAATATTTTTGCCTAGGAAAACTAAGTAATGCCTATGGACCGGCATGTAAGTTTCGGATGTGTTTATTGCGTACCAACATATTGGTAAAAATATGATTTGCTCGAAGGAGCATTTGATGCTTTTGATCAAATGAAAGCAAGGAAATTTTTAATCGGCCACCAACGCGTAACAAACCTGTGTTATCAATAAAAGGACTAAGTTTTGAAATAGTGCTTTGCTTCTTGATCAATTTATTTGATTCAAGTTGTTTGATTTCAACTACGAACGCCTGAAATTGAACAGATCGGATTAATTTTTTGAGTGCATTATCGATTTCTTCCTACGATAATTCATTAAATTTTCGATCATCGACCGATTAACCCTTTAAGTTGTGACAAAATCTAAGACACATTGCAGAAATTCGAAATAACTTGTTTAAATCCGAATATCGTTCGATGAGATAATTTGACCCCCTTTGGACTCCCAATAAAACATTTGACTTCCTGAACTCTGTATCATTATTACCAGAGAAATAAATTTTAGGATTTTTCCAAGATTCGTCGTTTTCCATTAAAAATAGAGGACATTTTCACCATAAATCACACTCAGCCAATTCAGACGGCATCAACCCGCGTGATACCAAATCAGCTGGATTTAACTCAGAATTTATATGAGCCCACAATTCAGGCGGAGCGATTTCCTGGATCTGTGAAACTATATTCGCAACAAAAGTGGCATATTTTGCTGGAGATTTTGAGACGCTTTCATGAAATTTTGATGCACATCGCTGGCTAATTGTTTGAGCGTTCTAATGGCCAGAAATGGAGCGCTAATGGTGCCAGTTTTTAATTGGTAAATATTGAGTGGATCTTCTGGTGATCCTCGCCACCAGATCTGTTGGAGATTACGATGCAACGGCTTAACGTCTATCTGCCGATACATTTTAGTAATATCGGCACTGCTAGCTATTTTATACTTCCGAAAACGAAGCAGAACCGAAAATAGTTCTTGTTTAATTGTTGGTCCTATCATTAATGTATCATTAAGTGACAGACCAGATAACGATTTTGATGAACCATTGAAAACAACACGAAGTTTAGTCGTAGCGGAATTCTCCTTAAACAATGCGTGATGTGGGAGAAAGTATGATACATTAGATTCTGATTGTTCTGTCAGTTGCATATGGTTTAATGCGATGTATTCGTTTATGAATTGGCAATATAGCTGCCTTAATTCAGGATTTGAAATCAATTTCCTTTCTAGATTATAAAACTGTCTTAATGCATTATCTTTATTGTTACATAAATTTTATATGTCTGACTTGACTGGAAGAGCGACCGTATACCTTCCATCAGGGTTTCGCTCTACGTTTTTGACATAGCAGGCTTCACAAGCATTCTCCTCAAATGAGAAGTTATTTTTGGTTTTGACGTCCTCGATTTGATAAAACCTTTCGATCTACTTTCCCAATACGTCAACGTCACAACAAAACAGTGATGCTGACACTGGCGGAAATGTACTGGTGACTTTTCCACAAACGACTTAACCGAAAACTAACTGCTGGAACGGTGGAAGCTCTTTACATATTTAAATCTTTTCGCAATTGAATATATAACAACAGATCTCGGCGCCAATCAACATATCAATACGTTCAGGCTAGAAAAACTTCGGATCAGCCAATTCAATACCATGAGGCAATTTGGTAACATCAAAGTTGACTGGTTGCAATGGTAACTTGCCTGTTATTTTAGGGAGAACCAAAAAATCTAAATTTTGCTCATACGTCTGAGTTCGAGATTCGATTGTCACATTGACCTTATGTTTGACTTCTGTCATGTTTGAATTAATTCCTGTGACTGGAATATACACTGATTGTCTCTGGACTCCCAATTTTTGACACATATTCTCCGTAATGAAATTAGATTGGGATCCAAAATTCAATAGTGCATGACAAAAAATGCTTGTACCATTGGAACATCGTATCCAAATTAAAACAGTTGATAACAGAATTTCGGTTTCATTCAGCATTGCAAATATTTGATGCAACATTTTGGTCGGGCGACATCAAACTCGATATTACAGTCATGTCATATTGGTTTTGATTAGTATTCCAACAGGGAATGATATTTTTTTTTACAAGTGTAGCATGAACGCTTTGATTTGCATTTTGAAATGTGATGTGCTCCAAGGCAATTATAACAGAATTCGTTTTCCTTGACCCATTGATGTTTATCCTTCCACGATAATGATTTAAATGATTCACATTTATAAATGAAATGATCGTGCTTACAAGAACGACATGATATCTTAGTTTGGGAATCAGTAACCACCATTGAATATTTTAATTTTTGAGTTTTTTTTTACAAAGGAGACTATATGAGGAGTATTACAACCTATGTGAGAAAGAGAGTCTCTAATATTAGAGCACGTTGACTTAAAATGTCTATTACCTCATGAACGGTTGGATCTCGATCAACTGGTTTTTTGATCTCAATCTGATGACGTGATATAGGATCAACTAACTGACAAACATGAAATACCAAAAACAAATCCCACTGATCTATGGGTACCTATAATGACTTGAGTGCATTGTACTGTTTCCAGAAGGAGTCGATGAACACTTGCAATTCCCTTGCACTGTTTTTCGAACCGACTGGTTCCAGCTTGCACAATGATTGTATATGCAAGGTTCTAATTCGCGGCTGATTCTCATAATGCTTGAAAAGCGTATTCCAAACCTGTCCGTAATTACTTTCAGAATTTGGAATGGATTCAATGAAATTATATGCTGAACCTCCTCTAAGACAATGTTCTAAATATGAAAATTTAAGATTGGTATTAATTTTGACCTCGTTGTGAACCCTTTGTACGAAAGTTTGACGAAAACCAACCCATGAAAGTAAAGACCCATCGAACTTTGGCAAACGGAACCTCAGGCAACTGTAGTGAAAATAGTTTATGGTTAAGATTTACTTTAAGTAATGAATCTGCATTGAACAAATTTTCGGACCCTTCATCAAAGCCAAGTAATCTGCTTCGAATTCTAGATTCGATCGTTCTACAATATGTTTAAAAATTATCACGCGCGGTTGAATCCACCTCTGTAGGCTCGAGCTCCTCGAGCTTGAACTGCGATCCAGCATAGATTCAAGATCACCCTGTTTTAAACTAGTTTCTTCTAAATGATTTTCAAAATATTTTATACGACCCTGCAGAGTGTGGATTATGCTTCGACATCTGATCACTTATACAGACATTTTTTTATTTTTTTTTTATTAATTAGGCCACAACCAAATATGGATTAACTAGACCGTTTGGTTTTTTATTTTTCCTTATCTTTTACGAACCACTGAACTATAATTTGACATATTCAGCTAAAATACGTTTACACCGTACTACAACACTTTATTCAGTAATTGCCTAAAAAACCTTCATAAATAATTGTTTTTACGCAAAATACTGTCAGATTTTCGATAGGGTCCAAAAAATGCCATTGAGTAAATTAGAATTCCATTGGCTAGAAAACCATTCTTATTACTGACGAATAAGCAAATATCCTGCGCTTGGTTGGATTTTCCTAAAAGTAGCAGAATCCATGTTGAAGTACTATATTGTTCTCAAATTATATCCAACGTTGGTATAACATTTTCTTACAGTATTTGTACAAGTTTTATTAATGGATCGAATAGATCGGCAGGTTTAGCTTTATTTTGAAATTAGTTTGTATATTTGGTTAATTAATTTTGCTGTTTGTTTTGTTCAAATATTTTATTTTGTTCAATTGGCTGTACAACGGCGCTTGTCCTTTCGATTTTATTCCTGTTCATTCCCATTCCTCGGCTAAGTAATAGCGGCTCGCAGACTCTATTACTTAGCCGAGCAATGGGAATGCACAGAAATGAAATCAAAGATTCTATGATAACTTGGATCTAATTTATAAATGTAACGGTTTATCATCAAGTGAGTATCCCTTTTGAGCCCTGTATACATAAACGTGTAGGTATAGAGTACGGGTTACATGACCATTCCACTCGTTTATGTATGTAATTCAAACACCTGATTCTGATAAATAAATCGTCATAGTTTAAATCGCCAATGTTCGTACCCATTGTAGCACTTACCGATGCAAGGAAGCGGGGATGCTAAATTCTTAGAAAAGGGTTCATAACCTTCTTCATCGTCAGTGCTGGTATACCTCCTTTTATTCGTCGGATTGGGTCCGGCGATGGAGGATAGTGCGGTTACGCACTTCGTATCATTCCACTTCACTACGCAGATTTTGTGAGTCCAGCTATTATGCATAAATTCTTGACTCTCGTGCCGCTACATATGCCTGTCGTTCTTAAAGTTTAGATTTTTCAACCGATGTGTCATTATCGTTCCTAAAATACAAACAAAACCATAAAAATTGGAAATATAAAACAACGTATTAATTTACCTGTAGCTCTGATTCCCAAATCGAGTAATGCGTGTAGTAGAGGCACCGTCGTAAAATACCGATCGGGGTACACGAAATTTCCCTTTGGTATATGTTTCACTAAGTGAAGAACTACGGCAGGGCCTCAGCCCAAAGTTCTATCACCCCGGTCTGTTTTATCGCCTTGGTATATTCGGAAATATACCACGAGTCCAGCAGGCGTCATAGTAACAAAAATTGTTAGCTCAACCGGTCGGGGTTTATTTTCCACATATTGCCTAGCTGGACAACGGCCGGCGTTAGGTATCATCTGCTCAACAATTGAGTAATGACCCGCTGATTTTGGCAATGATCCACATCTGTCTCTTACTGCTATTATAATCGGTTGTATCTTCCAAAATAAATTTATAGGAGCGGTAGATTCCTAAACTGATTTCTTAACGTCATGGTACTTGAAATGGATTCGAATCTAAACCACTTTCGCCAATACATATCAATGCGTGGATATGATACGCAACCTATCATTAGGCATATCCCGTATAATTTTTGAATTTTTTTGGAGAAGTTTTAAGCTCCGTATCACGAATTTTCAATAAAAAAACATTAGTGTATCTGGCGGCATCAATAAAATGAGTAGCATTAAAATACGACGTAAAATAGTCTAATGGAGATTTGCAAGTACTTGATTGGGATGGTACATTTTCAGTTATTATCTCATGTTTTTCAAAATGGTCTGAATACAATGTATGTCGCAACTAACTATTTTTGTCATTTTATATAAAACCATTTATTTTGCTAATAGATGGAACCAAAATTCACTAAAAATTATTTATACGATTTTTCGTACCTACACATTTGTGTTAGGTGGTTTACGATTACTATTTTCAAAATATTTCATTATTGACATTCGCGTAATGGGTTGGGCTCTAGATGTGATGAAATTTTAGCTAGTTAATACATTTAAACGATAGGGCTATTTGCCCATACGTTTGTGCGTGTTGAAGTTATATTATACAGAAAAATATATTTTCTGTGGCCCTATTCTGGCTTTTCCCTAGGAATTGGGAATTGGGAAAAATACTGCTATATTTGGAAACTTCAATAATTCCCAATTTTTTATTCCCCATTTCCCAAAAGTGTATTCTGGCGAAATTGGGAATAATTTCCAATGAGAAAAGCACTATTTCGAATTTTGCAGCCGCCATTATTTAAAAATTTTGTTTAATACATTAAAAACAAAAATTTACCGATACTATGTTGTAAAGAAAATAATGAAAACACACAAAACAACGGAAGAACGGAAAAGTAAACGTCAAAACTTACATAAAATGGAATTATTTTTCCCTACATTCAAAAATTCCTAATCGCCCAATACACTTTAGGAAAAAATAATTCCCAACTTCTAGAATACTGTCAAAATAGTTCAATTCTAAATTCCCAGGGAAAAGCCAGAATAGGGCGATTGGTAAGGAAAGGGATATATACGGAAGAAACCGCAACGCAAAATGTTCATTAGCCGTCGAAAGTATTGGCCCAGGAAGGCCGTAAGTCAGTCCTGCCCGCACGCTTCAATGTGTTTCCGACAACGGTTGAATCACACAAACGATCTTTCTCGAATGATCCAAACACTTTGTGAAAAATGACCGTTGTTCCATCGAGAGAAAGGTTCTCTTAATCTGACATTGCCACACAATTCGAACAGCCGAATGTATCGAAATGACGAATGTGCCGAAAGGCCGAATGTCTAAAGGCCGAAATGGTACAAAGGCCGAATATCGAACAGCCGAATTTCGAAAGGTCGAATGTGTCGAAAGGCCTAATAGGTCGAAAGGCCGAATGTCAAAAGGCCGATAGTGTCGAAAGGCCGAATGTAGAAAGACCGTTTGTGTCGAAATTGATTTTAATTGTGCATCCTTTTATGAATGAAAAATTTTCAAAAGTTATATTTTTATAAAAACAAAAACTTTATAATTTTTTAAAAATTTTTGTATAAAAATGTTTAATAGTAAATCGCCACAAATATTAAATTTTTCTTACGTTTTTTCGTTATATAATTAAAAATTAATTAATTATATTAAAAATAGCAAAATAAATAATTTTTTTTCCGACATAATTTGATCACATTAATATGCTACATCCACATGATTTATTAGCACGTATTTTCAATTTATTTAAATCATTTTACATTAAGAAATAAATTCAATTGTTTTAGATATTGATTTTTAACGATTAAGCAAACGAAAACTTAATGAAAATTCGGCCTTTAACGCGTTCGGCCATTCGACTCATTCGCCCTTTCGACATTCGGCCTTTCGACCCATTCGGCCTTTAGACATTCGGCCATTCAACACTTTCAGCCTTTCGATCCAATCGGCCATTAGACATTCGGCCTTTCGACACATTCTGCCTCTCGGCGTTCGGCCTTTCGATATTCGGCCTTCTGACATTCGACCTTTCAACATCTAACGATTTCATATGATTGTAAAAAAAGCATCACATTATTGTCATTCATTCGATTGTCAACATCCGTCGAGTACACACGTTCACAGTAAAAAACAAATCTAAAATTAAACAAACAAATAATAGAAAGTGAAATCAGTGCAAACCAAAAGCAATTAGGGCAATTTGGCGCATTACATAATTAAACAAGGTTGTGTAACAAATAAGAAAAGTTTGAGGCAAAATACGGCGAGGGTGCAGTTTCAGAAGACGGATCCAAACCCAAATGATTTGGAAATGATGCTATTTGTGGTGAACGTGGCATTAACCAGTAAAGAGGTACATACACTGTATCAAGATTTGTACGATCGGTGTATCTAATTTAATGCGAAAAGTTTAACGAAAGGAATGAAGTACAGAGCGCTCCGTGGTACTCCTTTGAGAATTCCGTTCTCTAAGAAACGCAAAGGAGATACGCGAATGTTGCAAACGGTTAAGAGAATTAGGCTAAACCATGGAAACTGGAAGGAATGCTTGTGGAAATGACATTTGAGTGAGCACAAAGATTGTGAGTTGTGTGGAAGTGTGGAGTATGTTAATACATCTCATATTGGTTTGTCCTAGATTTAGCCAATGCAGATCTAAGTTCAACATCTTACGGAATGCAAGAGATCTAAGTGATTTAATAAATGAGGGTGGTTCTTTGGTTTATAAGGAAATGTATAAATTTATTAGGATGAGTATGTGATAGCAATTTGATGCAAAATAAGTATCCGACAGAATATGTGTAGGGAGTAGTAGTAATCCATTTTTAAGGTTAACATTTTTTTTTTGGTTATTGAATTATGAATTAAAAAGATGTTAATAGAAATTGTATAAAATTGGATTTTTGGCAATATTGCTCTAATTTATGTAGGAGCCAGGCCTAATAAAAACAAAAATAAAAAATTTTTTGGCACTGCCAACACATACCACACAGAGGCTATAGACAGCCCTAGATGTCAGTTTTTTCGGATGTTTAAGACAGCTTCTTCTCAGTTAGGGATGACAAATCATCCTAGGCACAAAGTGATAGTAGATAATAAAACTGATCTTTGCAAATTGGCGATTGAAAAGGCTGCCACTCCTGGCAAAATTGTAGACGGTTTCAGTGCTACTAGGATTTGGCATTTTAGCCCAAAAATTATTAAAGATCTGAATATACCGTAAACATTGAGATTTCAAAAAATAATGAATGTGCCGAAACAACCGAAGCTGATAAGCAGCCCATTAATAATTTTGATGTGACCACCCAACATTGTCTAACATTGTTGAACTAACTGGCATTACGAATCACAATCCAGCAACACAAAAGATGATGACTATTGATCTAGAAAATGTGGAGTTTATATTTGATGAACAAGTCATGATGGTGAATCCAAATGCAATTTAAAAAGCTAGCAGAACCATTAGGTTAATTCTGGAAAAAGGGATATTAGGTACCCGTTAGGTAAATTTTGCAAAAAGGACAATTAAAATTAAACTGTTTAAAAAAATCGCCCATATTTAAAAAAAACACGGTCGCTTAAAAATTTGTGGATGTTGATTCATTTTAGGTTTGGCCATTAAAAACAAAAAAAAAAAAATGGAAGACTGTCACGTGCAGTGCAATTTTTTCGAATTGTAGCTCCGATATTTCGTGGGGAATCAATGGTTTTTTTGAGTTTGATATTTTAAATTTTTCATAACTCCTTTATAAGTCAATCTGTGTCTTTACCATTCGATTTAACATTTGTCTATAGCTCTTTGTTTAGTCTCGAAATTCTCTGAAGTGATTTGAACATACTTCAAAGGCGATTTGAATTTACTTTTTGCAACTCGAATGTACATCTTCTTGCCTGTCATAACTATAATGGTGGAATTTCGGAAAAAATGTTACCAGCCACTGTTTTTTTCAATTTGACTTAATAGCTTGTGTAATATGTAAGGCTTCTCGAGGCAACCCTAGTGGAAAATCTTTTCTTGGAAGTACTATAAACAAACTAACGATTTCATAGTAAAATACCAGTATAATTTTTATAGGTTATATCAATATTTTCTTATACCATATATTCACAAATTTTAAACCACAAAGAAATTTATAATTAAAATGAAATTAACAGAATTACGTTACAATATAAACCACTTCAAAAACATTAGATTATTACAATTTCAAGTATCGCCCCTATACAAATATTTACTTAATTCAAATATTGAAATATTGAATATTCTCCTTAAAACTGTAAATATTTCATATTTTAAGAATATTTGTTCGTCAAGTAGTCATAAAAAAATTGTTAGCAGATGATTCAACTAAACGAGTATCTAAACAACATGAACATAAACATCTTGTTTTCCAAAATTTTTTTTTATTTTCTTGCAAAGAGTGTGGTGTAAATATTTGAAATGCTGTTAACCAAATATTGTGAAACACAATCTTAAAATAATTCTATACTCTTATTGTATATAAAATGATATAAATCACTATCAGCAGTATCAGTGTAAAATACATTATACGTTCGGTATATTTCAAATTTAATATTATTTATTTGTCTTTCTGTATGTCTGTATGTACATATTGTGTTTGGTACATAACTTTTGATATTGTTGTTTGGTCTCTAGTATGTATAGAAACTTTGGCATAAATATTCTATTTATTTTTATTCCACTTTTAGATTTTTTTTGTTTTTTTAAATTATTTTGGATTGTCTTTAAACTGACACATAGCAATATATGAAAAATATAAATTTTATTGAATTTTACATGTTAAATCAATATTTAAAGTGGACTGAGAAAAATTTTTAAGACTTATTGTCATCTTATTGGGATTATTGGCAGAGGAAGTTAACGTTAGGATTTTTATTGAATAACCTGGATAGCTTACTTAATTACTGTGTGTAGATTCCTGCATTCTAGAGTGTGTTTTCCAGCTCTCTAGAAAATTGCAATCTTACCTGCGCTATTTCGATTCACTTTATATGCTGGTTTAACTGGTATAACTAGATTGCCACTAAGTATTGCTAAGCAACCGGCCAATGATATTTGTCATACTATGTAGCACTATAAAGAAAAGGCGGTGAATTGTATAAGACGAATCATAAAATTAAATCCAAACGGTTGATCTGCGACTGTGTACGTCGGCTGAATATCACTGCATAATCGATGCACTGCATAATCGACCTCGCTAATAGAGAATTGCAAAGCAAACATTTGATTGAACACCGATGTGAAGCTGGCACGAAAAGTTAGCACGAAAAATTAAAATATGTACGTATGGCAATAATTTTGATCTAACCAAAGACTTAAACCAACTAAATCATTAATTTAATTGTAACGTAATGAGCCGTAATTTTTTTTCTTATTATTAATAATCTATTGTAATGATAATTAAATAATAAGAAAAAAATTAAGGTAAGTTAATAGTTATTATAACAAAAAAAAAAACTATTTACCTTATGAAGACAGAATGTTAAATAAAAATATATGTTCTAAAACCATAGCACTAAAACGGTTTGAGTATTAGATAGAGTTAGCACGAATATTTCTATTTGAAAGACCATAAGCAAAAAAATTTTTTTTGCAGAAAGAAGAATATAAAAATTTTTCTAATGTAAATAAAATTTTGTAAAATTATCGACCAAATTCGACCAAATTAGAAAAGAATTCGGAGTTTTCAAAAGATTAGGAAGGGAGCTCAAACGATCCATTTTGATTGCAATTTAAAGTGGCATCCTTACGTTAAAATTTCAGACAATTCTTATGGGTCAGACGGGAGTACTAATGCTTCGTGATGGACCCTTCCTAACATTTCTCTGGAATGATTTTGATTTTATTTTAAAGTGACATCCTTACTGAACGTCTAGTTAAAATTACAGTCAATTCTTATGGGTCAGACGGGAGAACTAATGCTTCGTGCTGAACCCTTCCTAACATTTGTCTGGAATGATTTTGATTTTATTTTAAAGTGACATCCTTACTGAACGTCTAGTTAAAATTGAAGACAATTCTTATGGGTCAGACGGGAGTACTAATGCTTCGTGATGGACCCTTCCTAACATTTGTCTGGAATGATTTTGATTTTATTTTAAAGTGACATCCTTACTGAACGTCTATTTAAAATTACAGTCGATTCTTATGGGTCAGACCAGAGAACTAATGCTTGGTGCTGGACCCTTCCTAACATTTGTCTGGAATGATTTTGATTTTATTTTAAATTGACATCCTTACTAAACTTCTAGTTAAAATTACAGACAATTCTTATGGGTCAGACGGGAGAATTAATGCTTCGTGCTTAACCCTTCCTAACATTTGTCTGGAATGATTTTGATTTTATTTTAAAGTGACATCCTTACTGAACTTCTAGTTAAAATTTCAGACAATTCTTATGGGTCAGACGGGAGTACTAAAGCTTGGTGCTTAACCCTTCCTAACATTTGTCTGGATTCATTTTGATTTTATTTTAAAGTGACATCCTTACTGAACGTCTAGTTAAAATTGAAGACAATTCTTATGGGTCAGACGGGAGTACTAACGCTTCTTGCTAGACCCTTCCTAACATTTGTCTGGAATGATTTTGATTTTATTTTAAAGTGACATCCTTACTGAACTTCTAGTTAAAATTTCAGACAATTCTTATGGGTCAGACGGGAGTACTAAAGCTTGGTGCTTAACCCTTCCTAACATTTGTCTGGATTCATTTTGATTTTATTTTAAAGTGACATCCTTACTGAACGTCTAGTTAAAATTGAAGACAATTCTTATGGGTCAGACGGGAGTACTAACGCTTCTTGCTAGACCCTTCCTAACATTTGTCTGGAATGATTTTGATTTTATTTTAAAGTGACATCCTTACTGAACTTCTAGTTAAAATTACAGACAATTCTTATGGGTCAGACGGGAGAACTAATGCTTCGTGCTGGACCTTTCCTAACATTTGTCTGGATTGATTTTGATTTTATTTTTAAGTGACATTGTTACTGAACGTCTAGTTATATTTTCAGACAATTCTTATGGGTCAGACGGGAGTACTAATGCTTCGTGCTGGACCCTTCCTAACATTTGTCTGGATTGATTTTGATTTTATTTTAAAGTGACATCCTTACTGAACTTCTAGTTAAAATTTCATACAATTCTTATGGGTCAGACGGGAGAACTAATGCTTGGTGCTTCACCCTTCCTAACATTTGTCTGGAATGATTTTGATTTTATTTTAAAGTGACATCCTTACTGAACTTCTAGTTAAAATTTCATACAATTCTTATGGGTCAGACGGGAGTACTAATGCTTCGTGCTGGACCCTTTCTAACATTTGTCTGGAATGATTTTGATTTTATTTTAAAGTGACATCCTTACTGAACTTCTAGTTAAAATTACAGACAATTCTTATGGGTCAGACGGGAGAACTAATGCTTCGTGCTTAACCCTTCCTAATATTTGTCTGGAATGATTTTGATTTTATTTTAAAGTGACATCCTTACTGAAATTCTAGTTAAAATTTCAGACAATTCTTATGGGTCAGACGGGAGTACTAATGCTTCGTGCTTGACCCTTCCTAACATTTGTCTGGAATGATTTTGATTTTATTTTAAAGTGACATCCTTACTGAACGTGTAGTTAAAATTGAAGACAATTCTTATGGGTCAGACGGGAGTACTAATGCTTGGTGCTGGACCCTTCCTAACATTTGTCTGGAATGATTTTGATTTTATTTTAAAGTCACATCCTTACTGAACGTCTAGTTAAAATTGAAGACAATTCTTATGGGTCAGACGGGAGTACTAATGCTTGGTGCTGGACCCTTCCTAACATTTGTCTGGAATGATTTTGATTTTATTTTAAAGTGACCTCCTTACTGAACGTCTAGTTAAAATTAAAGACAATTCTTATGGGTCAGACGGGAGTACTAATGCTTGGTGCTGGACCCTTCCTAACATTTGTCTGGATTGATTTTGATTTTATTTTAAAGTGACATCCTTACTGAACGTCTAGTTAAAATTGAAGACAATTCTTATGGGTCAGACAGGAGTACTAATGCTTCGTGCTAGACCCTTCCTAACATTTGTCTGGAATGATTTTGATTTTATTTTAAAGTGACATCCTTACTGAACTTCTAGTTAAAATTTCAGACAATTCTTATGGGTCAGAAGGGAGTACTAATGCTTCGTGCTGGACCCTTCCTAACATTTGTCTGGATTGATTTCGATTTTATTTTAAAGTGACATCCTTACTGAACTTCTAGTTAAAATTTCAGACAATTCTTATGGGTCAGACGGGAGTACTAATGCTTCGTGCTGGACCCTTCCTAACATTTGTCTGGAATGATTTTGATTTTATTTTAAAGTGACATCCTTACTGAACGTCTAGTTAAAATTGCAGACAATTCTTATGGGTCAGACGGGAGTACGACCCTTCCTAACATTTGTCTGGAATGATTTTGATTTTATTTTAAAGTGACATCCTTACTGAACGTCTAGTTAAAATTGAAGACAATTCTTATGGGTCAGACGGGAGAACTAATGCTTGGTGCTGCACCCTTCCTAACATTTGTCTGGATTGATTTTGATTTTATTTTAAAGTGACATCCTTACTGAACTTCTAGTTAAAATTGAAGACATTTCTTATGGGTCAGACGGGAGTACTAATGCTTCGTGCTAGACTCTTCCTAACATTTGTCTGGAATGATTTTGATTTAATTTTAAAGTGACATCCTTACTGAATTTCTAGTTAAAATTTCAGACAATTCTTATGGGTCAGACGGGAGTACTAATGCTTCGTGCTGGACCCTTCCTAACATTTGTCTGGAATGATTTTGATTTTATTTTAAAGTGACATCCTTACTGAACTTCTAGTTAAAATTTCAGACAATTCTTAGGGTCAGACGGAAGTACTAATGCTTCGTGCTGGACCCTTTCTAACATTTGTCTGGATTGATTTTGATTTTATTTTAAAGTGGCATCCTTACTGAACGTCTAGTTAAAATTGAAGACAATTCTTATGGGTCAGACGGGAGTACTAATGCTTCATGCTGGACCCTTCCTAACATTTGTCTGGAATGATTTTGATTTTATTTTAAAGTGACATCCTTACTGAACGTCTAGTTAAAATTACAGACAATTCTTATGGGTCACGGGAGAACTAATGCTTCGTGCTGGACCCTTCCTAACATTTGTCTGGAATGATTTTGATTTTATTTTAAAGTGACATTGTTACTGAACGTCTAGTTTAAATTTCAGACAATTCTTATGGGTCAGACGGGAGTACTAATGCTTCGTGCTGGACCCTTCCTAACATTTGTCTGGATTGATTTTGATTTTATTTTAAAGTGACATCCTTACTGAACGTCTAGTTAAAATTACAGACAATTGTTATGTGTCAGACGGGAGAACTAATGCTTGGTGCTAGACCCTTCCTAACATTTGTTTGGAATGATTTTGATTTTATTTTAAAGTGACATTGTTACTGAACGTCTAGTTAAAATTTCAGACAATTCTTATGGGTCAGACGGGAGTACTAATGCTTCGTGCTGGACCCTTCCTAACATTTGTCTGGATTGATTTTGATTTTATTTTAAAGTGACATCCTTACTGAACGTCTAATTAAAATTACAGACAATTCTTATGGGTCAGACGGGAGAACTAATGCTTCGTGCTTAACCCTTCCTAACATTTGTCTGGAATGATTTTGATTTTATTTTAAAGTGACATCCTTACTGAACGTCTAGTTAAAATTACAGACAATTCTTATGGGTCAGACGGGAGTACTAATGCTTCGTGCTGGACCCTTCCTAACATTTGTCTGGATTGATTTTTATTTTATTTTAAAGTGACATCCTTACTGAACGTCTAGTTAAAATTACAGACAATTCTTATGGGTCACGGGAGAACTAATGCTTGGTGCTGGAACGTATGAGAAGTTAGCACGAAATGTTCATCCCGAAAAGGCTTTTTTCTAAAATGTGTGTCTAAGCTTTCAAAATAGGCCAAACTTCGCGAAACAAAAAAGTTTAGGAGTTTTAACGTATGAGAAGTTAGCACGGAATTTTCATCCCGAAAAGGCTTTTTTCTAAAATATGTCTCAGCTTTCAAAATAGGTCAAACATCGCAAAACAAAAAAAATAGGAGTTTTAACGTATGAGAAGTTAGTACGAAATGTCCATCCCGAAAAGTCTTTTTTATAAAATGTGTATCTCAGCTAAAATTTAAGGAAATTTTGATTCCATCTAGAAAAAAGTATTCAAAACTCTTAACCAAACGTTATTCATCCCGAAAGATAATTGTAAAGAAATAGATTAAGATTTAAGAGCATTATAGTAGAATAAATATTTAAAATTCAAATATTTGATGATTCCTTTGGACACTAAATATGTACATATATAGTGAGTAAATACTAAATGTGCGGCCAAATTTCAATTTCTTAATTACTAGCGCCAATCATTTCATTCGAAACTCTACTTTTGAACGAGCAACACCTAAAAAAATAATTGTGCAGTGAAAAATATATAAATCAAAATATAATAGTTCAAATTAAATACATTTTTAATCATAATAACCATATAAATATTAGAACTCTAAATTAATAAAATTATCGTAATAATTCAATTAATTAATCAATCATTTAAATATTGGAATGATTTCTTGTGTTACAATAAAATCCGTTTTAGTGCAACTGTTTATGATTTCATTCATTTTGTGAAAACGTTATTGGTATATACAATTTGTTTCTTTCAAATCCGTTATACTGTACATACTGTTTATTATTTAATTCAATTTCGGAAATCATTTTTGGTTTATTTTTATTGCTGTGTACACTTACCACAGATAATTTTTAAACTGTATTTGTACTATGTCTGAAACATGTAACACTTGCTCTTCCAATATTACTAAGGGAAGATTTCCTGGTGTCAAATGTGGTGGACCTTGTATGAAACCATTCCATATCAAATGCGCTCGCATATCTGATGATCTTCTACAAGGCATCAAAAATCGATCTGTGAATTGGTTATGTGAAGACTGTCGTGCAACGTCAAACCAATCAATTATGGATGATGATCAGGTTGCGTCGGACTCGGCAAATATGAACGTTAGTTTATCCGATGTTATGACCCAGCTTAAACGCATGGAAAGTAAGCTATCAGCACTTGAAGATTTAAAAACCATTGTTACATCGTTAAAATTTGAATATGAGGAAATCAAGTCGAATGTTTGTGTTTTGGAGGAAAAATTGCTTGTGCAAGACAACAAATTACGTCATTTGGAAGCTGAAATTGATAAACCAAATCAACAGCAAAATGTATCCAACATTATTATCAGTGGCTTACCATCTAACCATGAAGACATTCGTAGTTTAATAACTTGTGTTATCAAAAAAATATGGGTGAACATAAATGGTGATCAAATAGTCTCAGTTGAGAAGATCGATAAAAAAATTACTGTCAACGCTGCTACAAATAGAAACCACTTCAAGCCATTGTTAAGAGATTTCTTTATTGTGAAACTAAACTCAACTGAACTTAAAAACAATATTTTAATGCAAATGCGAAAACACAAATCACTGTCTACTCAAGATTTGGATGTATTTCTACCAGTAAACCATCCAGTCCAGCGTATCTACATTATGCATCACTTAACAGCGTTCCAGTCAAATTTATACCGTGAGGCTAAAAATATAAAAACATTATATAAGTATAATTATTTATGGTGCAAAGCTGGACAAATATATTTACGGAAATCTGCAGGGTCTGATGTTCATCGAATTGCTTCGGTCAACGATATTTTTCGGATTAAAAACATTCACAAGAAAATTGAAGGCAATACATCTGATTGAACTATCTGGGAACCTGGAAATTTATAGATTGTTAAGTATTGTGATTTATTTACCTGTACTAGCTCAGTTTTTATTTTTTCTTGTGTTTTTATTTTATTTTATTTTATTTTATTTTATGTTGATTTCATCGCCACTATCAATTGCTTTGTCTATTTACATTTCCTTAACAGATTTAATTAGTCAAATTTTTTTGTGTTTAATTTCTTTTACGTTGGCACTATTGAATATTAATACTATGAATGTAAAGCACGATGTAAGTTATTTTTGGTCGTTTTACTCGTTTTTTGTTTATTCTAATATTTTAAATTTTTACGTAAACATATCTTTTCTTATCATTAAGCGAATTTTAAATTTAACGCGATATTTTATGATTATTGCTCTATATTATATTTTTGCTCAATTTATTTTTATCATTGTTTGTAAGTTATTTTTGATTTGCATTTTTTATGAGTAGTAAATATAGCATACTGCACCAAAATATTAGAAGTTTAAGAGCAAATTTTGATATGTTTAGTACGTTTGTAGCCAGTCTGAATACTCTACCTGATTTGATTTTTGTTTCTGAAATTTGGATTTATTCGAACGAAACAACAGAATTCAATTTGCCTAATTACAGCTTTAAAGCTTGCTGTAACGATAATTACCGCGCCAGTGGAGTTGGTGTCTTTATACATAAAAATCTAACAGTTATATCATGCTGTACTTGTAATTGGATTTCAACTGATGTTCTTAGATTAGACATTCAACTAGGTAAAAATCTTTGGATTTTTCTGTGTTTTTACCGTTTTTGTAATAGTGATCTTAATGATTTTTGCAATGATTTAGATAATTTGCTGGGTACTATTAACAATAATAACATAGTGATCTTAGGTGATATTAATATAAATCTATTGAATAACGTAAGCTGTTTTAACTACCAAGCAATGCTTGCATCATATGGATTCCTCAGTGTATCTAACAATCCAACTAGGAATCTATCATGTTTAGACCATGTTTTTGTTAAATCCAGTAGTACATATACTTTTAGTATTGATAATTTACCAATACATTTTTCCGATCATAATTTAATTACTCTCAATATTTGGGTAGAATTGAATAGACCTGTGATATGTTATAGTGGAAAGAGTTCAAAAGTTAATTATGACAAACTTAGAGATCGTCTTCTAGTTGAAAACTGGGATCTTGTTTACCATGAAAAAAATTGTAATACAGCATTCGATATTTTCTTAAATAAATTAATTTCCCATATTGAACTTTCCAAAGAAATAATTACTTATCGCATTAGCAAGAAGTTAAAGCCCTGGATGAATTATTATCTTTTGTGTAAAATTAATAAACTTAAAAAAATTTCTAAAAAATTAAGAAGGTATCCAAATAACACTCGGTTAGAAAATTATGTAAGAAAACTCTCTAAGCATGTAAATATGACTGTTAAACGGGTCAAAAGAGTATATTACAAAGATAAATTTGGTTTAATAGGGAATAATCCTAAGCTTATGTGGAAGGAAATTGATGATATTTTGGGTAGAAATACGTCCCAAAACAAAAACCAAATAACACAAATTTATGAATATCAATCAAACGTTCTTCTTACTGATGATCAGAATATATGTAATGAATTTAATAAATTTTTTATAACTGTTTCATCCGACATGACTTCCAATATTTTTCCTAATAGTACTAACAGTGGAGAGCAAAAACAATTTATTTTTGGAAACCGTGATAGTTACTGTACTTCTTGTTATTTCGATGAAATTAATTCTTTGGAGATTATTTCTGAAATTCAGAAGTTAAAAACAAACATTCTAAAGGATTTGATGGAGTAGATAATATCATTGTTAAAAATTGTGCCTGGTATTTGGTTGATGTATTAAAATTTTTATTTAATTTAAGTCTAAAGAGCGGAATTTTTCCAGACGCCTTAAAAATAGCTGTTGTTATTCCAGTTTTTAAAAAGGGTGATGCTCTGCAATTAAACAATTACCGACCGATCTCACTATTGAGTACTTTTTCAAAATTATTTGAGAAATTAATTAAACGACGATTAGTCTCTTACCTTGGTAAAATAAAATTTTTTAGTGATCACCAATTTGGATTCATAGAAGGAAAATCTACGGAAGAAGCTCTTTTAAATTTTCTGAGCAATATTTATTTAGCAATCAACAACTCTCAGAAATGCTCAGCAGTATTTTTGGACATTTCAAAAGCATTTGATACTGTTAACCATGACATACTCATAATGAAATTGTCAAGTATTGGTGTTAGAGGCAAATTATTAGATTGGTTTATAAGTTACCTTCGTAAGCGTAGTCAAATTGTAAAAATTAATAACGTGAATAGTCCTCCAGGTCTTCTAAAATGTGGTGTTCCTCAGGGCTCAGTTTTGGGACCCTTATTGTTTTTAATTTATTTCAATTCTATCTTTGAAATTAATCTTAGAGGGTGTGCTACAGCGTTTGCAGATGATTTGGCTTTGACATATGCGTCTAATGATTACGTTGATATTCAACGGTTTATCAATTTTGATTTATGCACTCTAAGTAAATGGTTTTTTTATCACCGACTTGTTGCTAGTGAAAAATCTAGAATTATGCATTTTAGACGGCCCGACATAACAGTTGATCAAAACTTTTTCAAGTATCACGTATACCCGTGTGATAAGAATCCATGTTTTGGGCAATGTTTTGATTTGCCCTGCATAAATGAGTTTAAATACTTAGGTGTAACAATTGACTCGCAGCTAAATTGGACCTCCCACCTAACTAATATCAGGAAAATTGTTATTACTGCAGTGCATAAATTTTATAATCTTCGACCTTTGTGCCCTTCTTTTATTTTAAGAAGGTTATATCATGCTCTTGTTGAATCTATCTTAATGTATGGTATAACTAGTTGGGGTGGAATTTACTTTGCTAATATTGCAGATCTTTTTGTAGCGCAAAAAAGAATTATCAAATTAATTTATGCTTGTCCAAGGAATACACCCACTATTCCGCTTTTTCGCGAGTTAAACTTGTTGCCTCTAAGGTATTTGTATGTTTTTAAGGTATTGAAAATGTTTTTTGTTCGTAGCAATAGTTATCATAGTCGAATATACCACGTGTATAATATGGGAAATCCAAACAATTTTGTCGGTCTTCGTTGTAATAGTGAAAGGTTTAGAAGATTTTATTTATATATGGCACCTTTTTGGTTCCATCTTTTACCTAAAAATGTGAAAATGCTTCCATCTGCGCAGAAGCATAAATTTAACAGGGAAATTCGGACTTGGTTACTTGACATCGATGATATCGAGCAATATTTTTAGTATAAATGTTAAATTACATTATGTTCTAATGTGCCGTCGTGTAGTTAAATATATCTATTTTAATAACTGAGCTTGTATTTTGTTGAAGATTATTGTTAATTATGTAAACAAAGAATATTATATAAATTTTAATTAAAATTTGTTTTAAATTGCTCCACTACAGACATAATGTCTATAGGAGCTGTACTTTATTTCATATTTTATAATGTTGTTTCAATTAGATTTTAATTTTGTATTTATTTTATTGAAATAAAGATAGTAATAATAATAATAATAATAATAATCTCAGAGATGTCTCCATGAAATAATGTATAGTATTCTCCTTCTCAACACTTATGCAATTAGAAAAAAACTACTCTCATTAAGAAATCACGGGGATTAATAGTGAAAATGAACCGTAATGTAAATGTATTGTATTACGAAACATAATACTTACAATGAAATTCGATCAATTTCGAAATTTGCCGAAAATGCCACTCTGGCTATTACAGATAATCGTCAATCATGATATAAATAAACCTGTCCCTCGATTAACACGGTACTTGATTAACGCGGATTTGATTTAACACGGTCAACGAATTGAGACAAAGTCTTGAATAACACGCACAGAAGTGTTAAGAAGTCAATTACAATACATAATTTCTTGGGGACATTTATGAGATTGGCACAAGAAATTTCGAAATTGGCCGTATTTTATTGTATGTACTATGTTTCGTAATACATTTACGTTAAGATTCATTTTCACCCTTAATCCCCGTGATTTATTAATGAGGGTAGATTTTTCTAATAAGTGTTAAGAAGTCGGATACAATACATTATTTCATGGGGACATCTCTGAGATCGGCATAAGAATTTAGAAATTGAAATTTGATCGCATATTTAGTGTTTATTAACTATAAATGTACATATTTTGTGTCCAAAGGAATCATCAAATATTTGAATTTTAAATATTTATTCTACTATTATGCTCTTAAACCTTAATCTATTTCTTTAATATTATTTTTCGGGATGAATACCGATTGATTAAGAATTTTGAATATTTTTTTCTGGATCGAATGAAAATTTCCTTAAATTTTTGCTGAGACACACATTTTAGAAAAAAGCCTTTTCGGGATGAAAATTTCGTGCTAACTTCTCATACGTTGCATTATCGTGCATTAGCATGAAATTATCGCGTGTAAATAGTGGGCAGGGCACAACTTGTTCTTCCAGTATTCTAATTATTATAATTAAGGGCGCAATTCCAAATTTTCTGTGCCCATTTCTGTCAGCACATATTCCGCGAAGTGGCTATAGACTCTCTAACATCTATTCGACATTTTTCAAAATTGTACTGCGCAAATGTAGTGTTACTTGCAACATTGTTATGATCCATCCAAGTTTAGTTGATTAGAAGTAAATAATGGTTATCCATCTGAAAATGCTTGCTATTTGCTGATAAACCCTTTACATTTTTAATCATAAGACGGAGACCTCTGGTTGATATAAAAGCTAAAATATCGCACAATGATTGAATCATTTTAATTATTTCATTGAGGTGGCCAATATTTTCTAAATCGGTATCTAATTTCGTAAAAATATGCTTGGGTGCTCAGCAGTAATTGTAAAGGTTTCAATTTCTCCAAGGCGCCCATTTGTTGATTCTCATATTCTAATCCTAATCTGTTAACGAGAATAAGCTTTCTCTAATATTAATACTTTTATCGTTTATACCGTGTTTATAATTCTTAGAGAAAGCGACTTTTATTTTTTCGAAAGAATGTTATCCTTTACAAAATCTCAGCATATACAGTAAGCAACTTATCTCTACGGCTTATATTTTCTTTCATTGTGAACAAAAGCAACTTTGTTTAATGTCGTTGTTACCAGAGAAGATATCATGGAGCAATTCATTTTTAGAACCGTCCCGTCAACTGGTTCGTCGAAGGGATGTTGGAGAAACAGAGTATATTTTTAAGGAGGGAGACATGTTTTCTCAGTTTTGATCACAGTTTGGACTGTGCCAATAAGTTTTCCAGATTTAACTAACACAAATAGTTTAAACAGTTCGACAAATATTATTTGATATCAGGCAACCAAAAAAAAGCAATTTGATCCAGTAGTGTAACGGTCTTAATTTAACATAATAGCAAAGCGGAAATGGTTCTATCTCACTGACTGCTTTGAATTCAACTCTTTGTTCAACCACAATTTTTGTTTGAAAAGTTCTTAGAGTAGACATTTTTAAAATAATTATGACTGAATAGGAAAACAAAAAATCAAAGCGGGTTTATTATGTGGATCTCCTCTTTGCCACTTTCAATACTTTACTCAAATAATTCACGGTGCATAGGAATTTTTTTGACATTACTCGAATAGATTTTTCGTATCTAGCAAGACCGGTGATAGTTCCAGATAACCTGATATATTAACGATGCCCACGGATAGAACCAAGTTTTTGTTCTTAAAGTCAGCAAGGCAAGCATCTAGTAAATTTCCCGTGAACGTTGACGGTATTTTAGAATGAATTCAGAACAACCAAAAACACTTGTTTGAATAAACTGGCCGAATGATACAGTAATGATGAAAATGCTGCGGGAAGCATAATCGAAACAAAAACTCGGGTATTAAGCCTTAAATTCACGCGGTCCTTCCATTGCCTATGGAATTTTAACATTTGAAATCTATTGAATTTTGGACACGCGATGAGTGAACAGAGACTTTTAATATTGGGGCTATTCATCATCATAATATTAGTCAGCAAATTGGCGGTTAATAGTTAGTCCCTGAGAGCTATACTTTTCTGGCGGTCCCATTATGGCAATAATGCTTTCCAGCATGCGATTAGTGTCGAAACTCATTTTTAATTTAGTAACTGAAAATATCAAAATTCCCCAATAAAATAAATGTAAATGGAAAAGTAACCTGTTTTAGTGAAAAGTAGGGACGAAATAGTAGAACATGAAGATTTAATTTTAAACTACCCTGAAAAATAAGGATTTTCATTCTTAATTTAGAACTAAATATTCTTGCGTAAATAACACAATTAATTGGGGCTTTAAATCATTTATAGTTAGGTTCGGGCATTTTCATTTTTCGTTGCGGGATAATTTCGCGCAAGACACTCCAAATTTGCCATTTATTTATCATGGTGTTATTTCCACGCAATATTTGTAAATGACTTTAATCTTTGATGACGGCAATACTATTTCAGTAAATATTCTCTACAGTTAATTAGATTTAATGGATTTTATCTGAAATTGATTAAGAGACATTAACACCCTTTGTCGAGAGATTTAGACTAAGGCTCTGATAGTTCACGGAAAAGTTTATTAAGCTCCTAATTCATCAATTTTGAATAGATGATAATCTATTCTTAAAAATAAATTGGTTTCGAATTTTATCGCTAAATGGCCGTTTTGCATGAAATTGTCAAGGGCTATTGTCGCCTCTTGTCAGAAAGTTGGAATAAAGTTCGTATAATAAACCAAATATCAAATTGAATTCCTAATTTGTCAAGCTGGTGAAATATTCAAAGTCCCTGGATATAAATGTATGTCAAATTGTGTACTAGAGAATGCACTCGGACTATAGACCAATAAAACCCCTTGCTAGACATTTGGACTTAAATTTCGAGAGTAACTATCCATAGAAGTAAATTTGTCTCAAATTTGCATCTTTAAATCGTAATTTTGACTGAAATTGGCATATATGATCATTAATACTCTTTTCGACGGATTTGGACTGTGGTTCTGAAATTCCCCACTTTTTGATTAATAAATGCTGTCCAAATTCCTCGTCCGCCAACCCTAAATAATATTTCCTGCTTCCAGAAATAATTTTTATTCGAATGGTTCTTTTCGTGTTAACCAAGCTTTTAGAAAGTTCATTACTTTTCCAGTAAGAATAGTGTAGAAACATTTAAAAAAATTGTATCATGGAAAATTCCATTTTAGCACAATCGACCATTAAGCTATCAATTTAACTTATTCTATTACACTATAGGTGTCACCGTCACAATAGGCAACAACACATAATATTTTCAAGCAAGTTTTAAACAGTCGAAATACAAATATCATTCATCTTTCATTTTATTTTGTTTCCGGCTATATAACTAGACCTTCAGCTTACCGGAAGTTAATTGCGTAATCTGCTTTATCGACATTGTACTTTGGGCTATAAAGTTTCGGTTAACTATTGCATTTTGCTGCCAAAAATTATCCCATTACCAAAATGTTGATTTTTCATGCTTGAAATTAGCACAAAATTTTCAGCAGGAAAAAAAATCTGCAATATCATTAAATATTAGTATGTCAGAAAATTTTGAATAGAAAAAAAATTCTAAAATTATTTTGAAATAATATTGTTTTTATTATAATCAATGACAACCGAAAAATTTCAGAAGTAAATCTACATTACCGATATATTTCATACGTAATATTTCTTGACAAAATTTGTTTAATAAAAATAACAAATAATTGGTGTTTTTGTATTAATTGACAATTAAATATTTCTAAATAGCTATGTTGTAATTCTGAGATATTAAATAATTATGCGCGCATCACATTCAGTCATATTCAAAAATTCAGGTGACTGTAACATTATTTGTCGTATTCGCAGGCTGTGAATTTGGACAGAAGCTTTATTAAAGAAACAATACACGAAAGTTCGTGTCATACTTTATGTGGGATCAGAACTTTATCATGTAGTTTCTCTAATAAGGTTTTAATCCAGACTCACGGCCCACTATCACGATAAAAGATAGGTTAGGGTCACTTGAATTTTTACAAATATTTGAGATTTGAATTTCAGAAATATATATGAGAAGGGGGGGGGGGGGAGGGTTAAAATACATTTTTAAACATACCGTATTGCATAATTATTACTTTATTCTAAAAATTGCAAGATACTCGTATTTAGAAATATTCAATTGACAATTAATATAAAAATAATAACTAACTGTTAGTTTTATTTAATTCAATAAATATTGCTTATGAAATATGTATATGTCGGTAACGCAGAATATTTTATTTTTTTTTATTTTTTTTGCTAAAAACATTTTTTATAATATTTTTCGAACAAACAGGTTAAATTAAAACATGTTTTTAAAGCATTATTTGTAATGAAAAATATTAAGTGTTTCATTAAATAAAAAATAAAAAATTCAGAATGAACTGCAATTTTCGTCTGTATTCCTCTTGATTTTCGGGCTGATGTCTAATTTAGCAAGGGAACAAACAAATAAATAAAAAAAAACTTTTCGGGATGAATTTTCGTGCTAACTTCACAGGCATGATAATGCAGGACCTCATGTATGCCAGAGCCGTGAATGAACACTTGACGGAGGAGAATATTTTGACGATGATATGGCCAGCAAGGAGTCCCAATTTAAATCCTATAGAACATGTATGGGATATTCTTGGTAGAATAATTCGATCTAGTATTCTAGCTCCGAAAACCATGGTACAACTCCGAAGCGCGCTTTTAGCGAAATGGGAAAATATCTCACAGTGCGATATCCAACAGATTATCAAAAATGAGGGACGAAGGGTAACAGCGGTTATTTAAACTAAGGAGGGGGGGGAGGCAACGCTACTGAACCTTTTTTATTGGTTAATAATAATTGTTGTTGTGTTTGTGTTTGTAAAAATTTAAATATAATTTTTAAAATTTGGCAATGTTTGGTTCTTGTTTAAAAATTCGAGAAACCTCAACCACATAAATTTAGAAAGAGTAGGCCTTACCCACATTTTCCAGTGACCTAGAATTTGGTTTTTGTTTCATGTTTCCAGCTAGTACGATTCAACCCATGTTCATATTTGAAAATTGAGTTTTAAAACATGTTGTAGGGTAAGTAAAAAAACCCAGCCAAATGATTTGACAAAGTATGCTTTGGTCAAATTTTCTAAGATTGTTTTAAAAGGAATTGAATCTGGTTTTTGTTTCATATTTCTATACTTAGTGCGGTTCAAACGTTATTCCCATCAAAACAAAAAAAAATTTTAGTGTGGCCCGTTTTCTGTGCCGGTCAGTGTATATGTGGATTCCGAACATTATAACCCCCCACGTTCAACTCAACCTACTACTCAATTATCAAATAAATGTATGCATATGAACTCAACTCCAGCTAAACCTCCTACAGCTCCAACTGAACCACCCACACATCATCTATGCCACTCCAACCTAAATCGCAACGCAACTTTAGATGAAACTTCAAACTTTCCGCCCAATTCAATCCCTAAATAATATGAAACCCTCAATAAAAATGTGCAAACCAACTCTTGATAATTCTTACCTTACCCTAATTCAAAAACCAAAGATATCCTGAATTTAGCTTTGTTCTAAGTATGCCTTAACTTTTTTTTATAATTTCCTGTGTAAAAGTTTCGTTATTACGAATTTATTTAATTGATGTATCATATTTACGTTTACTTACTCTTAGAGAACAGATTTACATTTTTTTTATTGCAGGGTATATTCTGATGTTGTTTGGGTAAATTCAGTAATTTTCTGAAAACTGAGGAACTGGCAGAAACCCGTGCTTGACGTGCTTTCGAATAATATATCGAAATAACTATGGGTGATTTCTGAATTTTCTTGATGAAACTCTACAATGCGATTATTAAAATTTCCCATACGCTATATATGTAACCAAGATCTTGGCGCATTTACAAATATTCCACTTTTTAAAAAAATTGGGGGATACGGTATTACAGGGTTTAGAACAACCATGTTTGACCTTGACCCCGATTTTCTAAATTTCATTAAAGTGGCCACGAACATGGTCCATATTCTAGGTAGTCATATAAACCTTCCATATAGACGAACAAAACAGAAGTAAACCACTTATACATATAATTCGATGTATTACACAAGAATAAAGCAAAAATTTTTAGTCAACACCTAACAGCCTAATCCTTCACTTTTTCTAACAGTGAAATATTCGTAAAATAGCTAAAACCTAATGACAGTTTAGCATATTTGAAATTTTGGTAGCCTCACTCCCCTAGTTCCTCAGTTTGCTGAAAATGGCCTGAATTTACACAGGCATAAAATAAAAGCAGCAAATAAAATTAGGAATGATGTATTAAATAAATTCGTAATAACGAATCTTTTGTACCAACACATATAAAAAAGTTAGGCCTTGTGGCGTTTGTTTTCCAAAAGCAGTTCAATTGTTCGTCTTGGCCATAAAAAAAATTCCGGTATTTAGATAAATGTGGTAGAACCTATTTATGTTTTGTGGAACCTATTTAGGTTTTGTGGAACCTATTATTTCGTAGGATGCTTTTTATTTTGCAGGACTGCATTCTTGATTTAGGTACCTACACAATTACGCTTTGCATAGGGTAACGCGCATTTTGTGGAAATTTCTGTGATTTATGGAATCTAAATAAGATTGTGCAACATATTTTAATCAAAATTATCGGTTAATTAAATAATTTATAACTAAAACCCTAAAATTTTTATTATCTCATTCCAGTTTTGGTCTGCCTATGTACCATGTTCCTCACAACATTTAGACGCTGTACAGCTGACGCTCGAACAAATAGATTTAATACGACGTTTAGTAAATCTATATCCACAACATATGTCACTTGTCACAACAGCAAAAGGTAAATTATATTAAACAATTTATTAGCTTTAACATTATAAAACAAAACAAAAAAAAAAAAACATTATCATCATTATGGGTATAATAATCACCGTCATTGTGGTATAATATGGTGGTCCATCATCTTCATCATCATGTTGCGTTAAAAATAACATAAAATACGAAAAATTGAAAACCAAAATCATTACAAGCCATTTGGTATATATTAATGAATGAGGGTTAAACTTTTGTTAATTTTTCCATTTTTTTTTGTTATTTATTTTATTTTATTTTATTGTTACAGGAAAAACCATTTTCTTTTATTACTCTGAATGATTTACATTTTCATTTCACTTAATTTTTGTTTTTTGTACGCTACACACCCACAAGCTTTTTGTTTTTTAACTCTCAATTTACAAAGAAAAACCCAAAAATTAAATTTTAATGATGGTTCAAAGTGGATTTTATGGTGATGATAATGAAGATAATTTTCATGAACATTTTCCTCCGTACACTAAAAACAATCTGTATGTGTGTGTATAAGTGTTGGTGGAAAATGGATTTTAAAACTATAAAACATTTTTGCTTTTTTTTACTATATACAGTTATTTTTGTGCTCTCATTTCACAGGAATCGAAGATAGTCATAAAAGTAAAAAGTTAGCAAGTTTAATAGGGGTAGAGGGGGGCCATGCGATTGGTACCAGTTTAGCTGTACTTCGAATGTTTTATCAATTAGGCGCACGCTATTTAACACTGACGCATACGTGTAATACACCGTGGGCCGATTGTTGTAAAGTAGATGAACCGGGTCGTGTGCCACATATAGGCGGCCTATCACATTTTGGTACACTAGTCGTAACCGAAATGAATCGTTTAGGTATGATAGTAGATTTAAGTCATGTTTCGGTGCCAACTATGCTTGATGCGCTGGCCACATCAAAGGCACCGGTTATATTTTCACATTCATCGGCACACGCGATATGTAACAGCTCAAGGAATGTACCGGACCATGTGCTGAAACGAATTGTAAGTAGAAATGAAATTTATTTTTATTTTTTTTAGCGATTTATGGCTGAGTACTAAAATGTTTAACTTCTTTATTTTATTTCATTTCATGACCGCACTTAAGGCGGTTAATGGCGGACTTGTTATGGTTGCGTTTTATCCACATTTTGTTAGCTGTGGTGAATCGGCTACACTACGTGATGTTGTAGGTGAGTAATTTTACCAAATCAATTCGTCTTAAAATTTAACGATTTTACGATTTTTTGGTGTCGATTGCATATTTTGTGTGTGTGTGCGAAATTCGCAATTTACGATTTTTTTTTTTTTTTTTGACTAATAAAACCAAAGTTATATGGAAAATCGTAAATTTAGTGACTCGCATAAAAAAGAAATTTCGACCTCCGTTATGGTGTCAATTGAATATATGCTCTAGACATGGTTTCTTAAAATAAATTACAACATAAAATCGGTTGAAATGTGGTAAAAATAAATAATGATCCAACATCAACCAGCACAAAATGTAAATACTTGTTGGTTCTTGGAAAAATATATTTTATGGGTACGTTACTCTTTCATTAATAATAAAATTGCGAAATGCAGAGAATTGGAATGTTTCTTTTTCCATTGTTAATAACTCATATATTTTTTATATTTTGTCGTCTAAACCACAATACAATGCAAACTCATTTTGATGTCAACACTCTCACATAACCTTTGGTTGAATTAAGATCTAAAATCTAAAAGCTGCAAATGTTTCCTCAGAAGGAATTTTTTTGAAAGCGATTTTAGTCGTATGCCTAATTTCAGCTACTACGGTTTCCAACTAAATTATAGACTGTCAACTCCACTTGGCGTTTTCTGGTCATCTTGGGCCGGAATATTTCGGTTGCGGAAAAGCCTCGCTGTCTGTAACACTCCTCCCAGTTGGGTATCCTAAAAATCACTCATTTCCCTCGGTTCCTTTACTAGGATGGCTAGCTTTGTCGCAGGTCTCTATAATATTTTTGATGCTGTCCTTACGTCGGCTTATCGAATATTCGGTTCTCCCAAGCCCCTCCATATGAGGTGCGACCTATGGATTATATTTCTAATTA
Source organism: Tipula vernalis (assembly GCA_958295665.1). NCBI lineage: Eukaryota > Metazoa > Arthropoda > Insecta > Diptera > Tipulidae > Tipula > Tipula vernalis. The sequence continues at coordinate 40,529,488 of OY282559.1, forward strand.
ATGTTGGCAAACCTGTGTAGTGCGTCTTTGCAGGACCTATAGCAATTTTTCTTCTGTACCTCGGAAGTTCGCCCCATTGTCACTGTAAATTTCAGTTGGCGTTCTCTTCTTCGTATAAATGTTCAACGCATCCCAGCCGTCACCTTCGAACTTGGTAGTTCTGCCATTTCTGGTACAAAACTCTCAACCGCTATGATATGATATCTCTGCTTAATCTCATTTAAAATTGTAGCATGATTTTAGTGGTAGATTTGGTGGTGGAAACTTGTGGGGAGCAGTTCCGTAAATTTGTTTTTTCTTGGCGGTATAATAGAACATCTTTGCTCATATGTGAGACACACTGCAATCTGATGCCTGTCCCTCATCCAGGAAATAGTTTGGGAATAAAAAAATGGACACAATTTCCGCAATTTATGTTGCTCTGCAGTTTATGACCTTCTTTCAGCGCATTTACCTCGTTTTGAAAAGCTTCGTTTTGTACGCTTCGGATTAGTTACGTTTAAGCACCGCCTAATTCGTTGGGTGATATTTTACTCGTCTGGTTTCGTACAAACATCGCAACTCATGCTGCATTGCTGCGCCATCTATTAAGAAAAGCAGACCCCTCGTACCATCTCTCAGGTATGGAATAACGGCTGGCCAGCTTCCACTTGGTGGCTTCGTCCGCAATATTGCTGGCTGTTGGAACCCATCTCGGGTGTAGGTCTCAGGGTGGGAGAAATAGCATGTTGGGTAGCGAAACTTTTAGATGACTGGCAAGGTGTCTAACCAATTATACCACTTCCTCATCTAATCTAAGCTTAATTTGCTCGTCCCAATCTATTACGGTTCGCCAGATCTCTTTCAAGATTAACTTGCCTTGCACTATAAAAAATCCGCTCAGCACAAGTGGATCGAACAATATCACCACAATACGCAGAAGTAACCGCTGCTACTTCTCGTTAATATTCTATCACCATTCGCTGCATATTACCACGGAACCAAAGTCGTGGACCAGAACATTCCGAGGACTGTAGTGTTGGGGTCGATGTTGCCTAATATCCCCTCGGCTTCAGTCTGAATGGGGTTAATACCAACACTCTTGGCTAATTGAAGATACGCACCCCCTGTAAACATCATTATAGTCATCTGGTATATATAGAAACTTCCTCTTGTTGTCGATCTCTCCACAGGCATCGCTTGTCGCCACTAAAGGCATACCTGCGTTCACAAGTGTGCAGAAGTCTTTCACATATTCGTGTAGATCCTGGTCTGCCATTTTGTGATGATTTAGTAATTCATAATTGAATTTTTCTCTCGTGCTCCGCTGTGTAGCATCCATCAAAGGCGCGTAGGTATCGCTATTAGATCCCCCTTGCTCCACTAACCGTATTTTGCGGAATTAAGAGCTGATATAGTGAATTAAACCTCCGTGTTAGTCGCCATATAAAGTTTTCTTAAATGGCTGGACCTTTATAGCACTCCTAATTTCGATTGACTGCATTGGAGGTACAGCTGTTCCGTCGCCCTTAGCTCCTGGAGCTCATATCGTTTGCCGAGATCTCCACCAGAAATCTCCAACCTTATTATTATTATTATTGGGGGGGCCATGCGGGCGATCAGTGACTTCGCACTGCGACCTAAAAGATCTATTGTGCTGGCCCCTGCTTAATTATCCGTCCAGTCAATATTCAGGTTCTTAATGAACCTGACAATACTGCCTCCCGGTACGTAATACATACTATCTGGGCATATTGCTCTCCCTCCTAGAACATCATGTTTTTTCGCTAGAAAGACGGTAGCATTGGAGCTCAAGGACCTCGAGAGGGTTGTGCCACTCCCGTATATTCCTACTCCTGCCCCGTATTCCGTTTGATTTTACTCTTACGAGTTGCTGGGAATTGCAAATCACCTGTAGGTCACCCAGCTTTACTACAGGAGGGCTAAAAATTAAAACTGGAGGGTGCCTGGTATCCAGAGTCCGCATATTTTGGGCTGATTAACCTATCAGCCATTCATCTTTCGGCATATGCTGTTCCACCTTAGATTAGGGTTTTTTGTCAAGGTTTTCTCCTTAAGCGCCGTACTTTGGCCTGTGCCAAATGGCCTAAAATGTGCCAAGAGGCCTTAGTTACCAATGGTTGCCACGAGGAGGCAGTACGTACACTTGCGAATTGTGCACAGGTTACCCCTTACACAACTGTACCCTTCACGCAGCTGCCTAATGACAAGACCAGAACAGCTCACGTGATGCGCACCCTACTGGAAGGTTACGGAGCTGGTAGATTAATCTACTCAACTTTGATCCCCCCCCCTCCAATAGACGCCAAACCACCAATCTCCAACCTTACTTTTTAGTTGTGCTGCTCGTCCCGTGTGATAATGCACGTCCATTTACGAACTGTTTTTCAAGCACCCCTTCAAGACCTAATACTAGTCAAAGTTTTTAATTGCTCTGGCTTCCTGGTGTTTGTAATAATCGCGGCTTTACTCGTCGATTGCGCATTATTATCGGTTCTATTAATATAAAGTTCAGCATCTTAGCATTCTACATTTAGCGAATTTTTAGAGTTTTTGAACATTCGCTGCGATACATTGGAGTCCTGTAACATCCAAGAAAGGGAAAATTATCTGGCTCAATCAAAAAAGTCATTTCTAGTCGAAAAATCATTGCCAACACAATCCGTGCCAAGAATTAGTAGCTAAGCATGCGCGGGTGATCATCTACTTTACAAGTGTCCATCATTTCGGAACACTAGCTTAGAGGCACGAATTAGATTAACCAACGAACAGCTTTTTTGCCATATTTGCTTTCGAAAGGGGCATATTGTTACCTAGTGTTTATCCAAGACGTCTTGATTAATTTGTCGAAGACGACATCATTCATTGCTCATCCACACACGGAATCTGCTTCACATTCTAAAACAGTGGCTAACGGAGCATTCATCGATCAATTCAGGTTGAATTGCCAGGCAACCAGCGATCCATTATCAACATCGAGCACACAATCCGTTATCACCTGATCAGACACAAACAAGTTCATCAAACGCGACAAATAATCCAAATGTAACAACCCAGTCATATATGCAGCAACAATCGATTGCTCAAACCATCTTACCTACTGGTATAATTCGGATACAGCACGCGTTTTATTGGATTCAGGATCCAAATCATCTTTTGTATCAGAAGCATTGCGTGAAAAATCTAATGTTCATATTTACGGTTTAGCAGCAGTACCTGAGGGTATCACAAAGGGCAGAACGACACTTTGCATACAATCACGTGTAAATCCTCTTTACACTATAGTCGTCAACGCCTTAATAGTAAAGTCCATCGGTGCCAAGTTATCAGACACTCTGATTTCTGTCCCTCAACAAAATCAGTATGCTACACTTGGACTAGCAGACCCATTATTTTATCAGCCAGGACAGGTGAATATCCTCAACAATATATTGATTTCATGACTGAATATATTACTAACAATATGACACGGCTAGCATGGTGCAATATTCCAGAGGATAACAACCAACGATATTTCATAACGCACCATTTTGAAGCATCCTGCAAAACCAGTACGATGAATTCTTTAACCGATGTTATACATACCGGAACCAAATTACAAAATGATTTAATAACGATTCTCTTACGTTTTCGAAAACATCAAATCGTATTCGTCGCCGATGTAGACAAGATGTACCGGCAAATAATGGTACATAAGGACGATGCAAATTATCAACTGGTGCTGTGGAGAGATATTGTCCATCACGATATCCAGGTGTATCAGCTTCAAACGGTTACCTATGGGTTGAATTGTTCATCATATCGCAGATGAACATTCAAATCAGTTCCTATTAGCATCGAACGCAATATTACACGATTTCTACATGGATGACTTGCTATCAGGCGCCAATTCAGACGAGGAAGCACTTCGATTAAAAGCGGAAATCACATTAATACTAGAAAAAAGAAAGCTTCACTTGCGTAAATGGCGATCCAATTCACAAATAGTTCTCGATATATTTGATGCTAAGGACATCGAGCTAAATCCAAAATTAATTGAAGAAGAAAGCAATGCTAAAACCCTAGGCATATTGTGGAATTCACGGACAGACACATTCTCATTTAAGGTCCAACTCAAGGAAATCATCACATGGACTAAACGCAAGGTATTGTCCAAAACGTCACGGGTATTTGATCCTTTGGGGATGGATAACTCCCGTTATTATGGTGTTTAAAATTATACTTCAAAAGTTTTGGGTATTAAAACTGGATTGGGATTCACCACTATCAAATACGTTACAAAATGAATTTGAGGCCACATATGCTCAACTTCACCATTTAAATCAAATTGAAATTCCACGGTGCTACCACAAATTCAAAGTTACTAGGCATACGGATGTGCTGTATACGTACGCGCTAGTGATTCAAATAGAAAAATTACAACGAATTTAATATGTGCCAAGGGAAAAGTGGCACCAATAAAGCAAATCAGTTTGCCGAGATTGGAGCTATGCGGAGCTTATGTGTTGGTGAAACTATAGTGAATTTTGTCAAAACGGAATTGTTTCCGGAAGATCGTGTACAAATTTTCTCCTGGACGGATTCTACGACGGTGTTGAAATGGTTGTCCGATATTCCCTGACGTTGGAGGTCTTTTATTGCCAACCGAACATCATACATATTAGATATTGTTCCACGACAAAATCCGGCTGATATGATAACTCGAGGTATGCCACCACAGAAAATATGCACGAAACGATTGTGGTGGAAGCGACCAGAATGGTTGAAAATGGATGATAGTTGGTGGCCAGAAGAATCACCAGAACCAGTTCCAAAATTTAACCCAGAACTAATAGAGCAAAGAACACAAATGTTCGCAATTCAACATACGCAACATAGGATCCTCTCGAACGAATATTCATGTCAAGTTCATCATTTTTAAGCTGAAAAGAATTTTGATTTGCAGCATTAAAATTAAAGGACTTATACAACTTGATGAATTACTGAGAGCAGTAGGAATTATTTATAAACTCGTAGAGTGTCATAATTTTACTCAGGATATAGCAGAATTACGCAAAAATGGTCACGTTCGTAATTCTTCAAAGTTATGAATGAAAAGGATATACTTCGTGTTGGTGGTCGCTTGCGACATTCAGAATTATGATATTCGGCAAGACACCCAATCATATTACTGAAGAACCATCGCATTAATGAACTAATTATAAAAGAGATACATCATGCACTACTACATGGGGACATTATTATTAAATACGATGCGACAACGATATTGGATACTTGATGGTCGTCGTACCGTCAAACGGTACATCAATCACTGCGTTACTTGTATTCGACATCGTAGTCCCACATTGAGGCCTAAAAGGGGAAATCTACCAGTAGAACGAGTTCTGCAAACACGTCCATTTCAAAATTGTGGTATCGAATATGCTGACCCAATTATGATTAAAATAAGTAACCGACGAAATGCTCCACTTTTCCATCAAGGCAACACACCTAGAAATAGTTACCAGTATGAATACAGATTCATTTCTCGCGGCACTTAAGCGATTTGTGGCCAGACAAGGACTTCCAGACGAAATATGGTTGTGATAATGGCTCCAACTTTATTGGTGGCAATTGCGAGTTAAAGGCCTTACGTATAGTCAGTGACTAAGGAGTTTGAATCTGACGATATTCTCAGTTTTTGCTTGCAGAGATCAATCCGGTTCAAGTGTATTCCACCTGGTGGTCCAAATTTCGGAGGACTGTGGGAGGCCATCGTCAAATCCACAAAATTCCATTTAAGACGAGTGATGGCGGGTTCCAATTTCACATTCGAGGAGCTCTGTACCATCCGTGCTTGCAATTGATTTTTAATCAAACTAAAACTCCGGACTATGGATGGAGTACCGGCCATAGCGCTGTCGAGAAATTGTTGTTCTGTGGTGTTTCATCGTAGCAAGGACAGCGAGGAATTAAATATATAGCCCGAAACATCATCCACCTCTTGGCTGCTTTATGGTCGTGGCTGGTGGCTAAATTCTCTCTGGTGCTTGTACTGGCTTAAAATATACCCGATTAGTGTGCTTGCCTATCCAGTTTTCGGTACTGGTTTCTTTCTCTCCTAAAGACACGGAATACATACCTGTGCCCCTATGGCTTCCATTGCTCAATAACCCAAGCAGCTATCACATTATCTCATTTTGCTTCGGAAGAAATTCTTTTTCTGCTTCGAACTCTTGCTCAGCTATCTTGCTCTCCTCATCGAGGAGATTTAACTAATCTTACAACACGGCATACAACACGGACTTGGTCAAGATGTCCATTGTCTAAATTCGTAACGTCTTTTTCTTTGAATGCATCAAATTCATTGATGTAACACAGGGTTGAAGGTGGATAACGGTACACTGATTACAGTTCTATAGACCAATATGATGCCTCATATCCGCGGTGGGCTGAGTAATTTCTGTAGTATGCCCCAAAACATGTTTGACAGTCTGCTTTGGTCTGTTTCTCAGCTTGGTCTCATGCATGGCCAACTTCTGCCTTCTTCTTGCAGTATTGGTAAGGCCTCTGGGTTACTTATTTATTGGCTCCCCCGACGGTAACTCACTCTTCAGGTGTATTTTGGAACTTTGCTGATCCGAGTTTTTTGATACGCTAGAAGTTTTTTTGGTAGGCTTCGTGTTTTCTGGATCTCGATTGGTTTGGTGAGCTGTTCCTTTGTCTTTAATTTCCGTTACTCATACGAGGTCCTAATTTTATGAAATTCACAATTTTTGGAAAATGTAAATTTTAGGTGACGAACTAACATTTCGAACGTCAACACCTTCCATTAAATAAAATGAAACTCAAACCACTTTCTGGTCAATGTTACATTTTCTTAATCACTTGATGCGTTCTTCGTAAGATTTCTCAAATCAAATTGTTTCACAAAACTCAAAATTAAACAAACAGATCAAATCGTATGCTTAATTTCAACTACTACGTTTTCCAACCTAATTATAGGCTGTCAACTCTACTTGGTGTTTTTTGGGTTTCTTGAGCCGGAAAATTTCGGTTGCGGAATAGTCCCGCTTTCCGCAACTGGAAGCATTAATGGTAAAACACCGTTCTAAAATCTAGTGGATTCCAAAAACAATTTTAAATTAATGTAAAATCAGCTGCTAGAATGCTATATCTTGATATAGAATGCAACCTTCGATATGCTTCACATGCGAACCATTGCCCAACATGGGTCCGTCTGCCTTTGGTCAAGTCATCCCATCTTCTCTGCCAAGCAGTAATGGTCTCGAACCGTGCTATCCTGCGGTTCTATTCTTTTGTTCTCTGCTCAAGTTGCAGATACATGGTTTGAAGTTCCCTAGCCAGCATATCAATGGGGGGCATCCCCGCAACAACACAGGCAGCATCATCGGATACCGTTCAGTATGCGAACAACACTCTTAACGCGCGTATCCTCTAGACGGTTGCCACTCTTCTTTTAAAGGTCATCTCATCCAATGGGTTGGCCCAAATTGGTGCGCCATACAATAGTATTGATGTTACGATGTTAGCAAGCAGAATTCTTCTTGTATTCAGCAATATTCGTGCCAATGCCGCGTTCACTCTGTTTGATTTCTCATTGGAGGTAATGAGATGTGTCTTGTACGACAGTCTGGAATCAATCGTTACCCCCAGATACCAATGGATGGCTGACTGATTATTTTTTGGGCATCAACCTCTAAAGTTTTGCTCTCTATTATTTTCCTGCCGGTGATTAAAAAAACTTCAGTCTTATGCTCCGCCAGTTGCAGACCAGTCGATACTAACCACTGATTAATCAGTAGGACTGTCCTGTTGCAGATTTCCACGATTTCCTCCCTGTGGTTTGCGACAACCACAACCGTGACGACGTCCGCAAACCAGACCACCCGAGCTTCAATTGGTATGGGACACTCGAAGCACACCATCGTACATCACATTCCAGAGTGTCGAGCCTAGCACTGATCCCTGAGGGACTCCACCAGTTACCTTGAATATTTTCGTCCCATCTTCGGTCTTGTACTTCAGGATCCTCTGGTTGAAGTAGCTCGCAACTACTCTCAATACTTAATCAATTCACCGTCGAGCGCGCCTTCCGAAAGCCGTATTGATATTCTGCCAGGTCCCTAGCTGCAACGATAGCTTTTTGCAACCGGTCACAAACAATCCTCTCTAACATCTTGCCTGCAGTGTTCAACAAGCAGATTTGGCGATAGGAGGACGGCTCTCTTGGCGGTTTCACTATGTTGCACAAAATTTCCGGACAGTTAGGAGTAGCAGTGCTATAACTTCTGAATTTTTTCATCACTGATCTGTATGGTCTACCTTAGGGGTTGTGGTCGACTTCTTCGCACACCTCACGAAAACAAAAACACAACCGTTTGCTTAGTTTGATGGCACGCTTCAATTCCAGCCTAGCTTCACGATATCGTTGCCGCGGAACAGGATCTTCGAAATGCCTTGCTCTTTGGTATTGTCTCCTTGCCCTGTGACATTTCCTTCTTTAGTCTGAAATCTCGTCGTTCCACCAAAAGGCAGGCTTCCTGCGGTTTTCCACTATCCTTCTGGGCATTGCTGCATCACACGCTTTTGTAATATAACTCATGAGTTGAGTGGCTTTATTATTCGCGGTTCTACATAACACGGGATCCTCTATCATAAAGAGAAAGATGTCCTTGTTAAACGCCTTAGCCTTCCAACCAATTGGTTCCCTTTTATATCGAACTGAGTTTCTTCGTGGACTCCTATCTAGTAGTTTGTACACAATGGATTGGTGATCACTATGTGTGTATAGGTCACTAACTTTCCATTCTACACATCTGGCGGCAAGAAAATTTCTTATAAATGTGAGGTCAATTATCGAGCTTGCATTACACCTATGAAAGGTTGGTACATTTCCTTTATCCACAAATACCACCGGTAAGCAAGCCAGGGCTTCGAACAAAGCATTACCTCTAATATTTGTTTCTCTGCTTCTCCACTCGATGGCCCATGCGTTAAAATCACCAGCTATCAATAACTGTGTTCAACTCCGCGCGCCATTCGTTAGTTGATCCAGGAAAGTTTTGAACTCCTCCGTTGATGCACTAGGAAGAGAGTAGCAGCTATAAAAGTGGCAACTCTGAGAGTTCCATGATTGTGGTTCCTAGACTAGCTATTCAATTATTATCTATTCAATTCTTTATCCAGTTATAATGTTATGAACCGTTATCGGTTTTCTTCATGCGCTCAAGGCACCGTAACTACGTAAGATGATGTTATCCGGAGTCAGGCGCTGCCTTAACCTACTTCAGATTTTTTTGTCTAGCTTCCTTGAGTTAAGGGCAGACGAAAAACATACGTTCTGCATTCTCGCCCTCACAGCCCGGACACTCGGGCTGGTTCTGACAGAAGTCCACTTCACATTGTGGGCGGTTCGACCAAGTATCTGCCATTGGTATGAGGCGTAATATCCATTATCCCTTATTTCATTTGTTTCGGTGTTGTAGCCTTTCAGAATACGATTCGCTGTACCCGTTGTTTGGGATCCGTTAAGGAGTAGCTTGTGTCGCTCCTTTGCCAACAGACCAATTGGTGGCATTACCGCTACTACATATGGCCCATCATCTATACCTGATCTTCCAATTACCCATAACTGGATGGCAATAGTTTCTCGCCTTTTCCTCCTCGAGAACCCCCGTCTAATTTTCGGCTAACTGCAGTCCTGCCTTAGATAACCACTCCTGGGTTTATTTTATCTGAGTAGACAGACAAAATATGGATAACTTAATGACAAAAATTATTTTTATAAAACAGAATTTTGCAAAACGCAATTTTTCAAAGCATAATTTTTCGAAAAACTAAAATTTCGAAAAAACAGAATTTTTTAAAACAGAATTACCTTAAAAAGCACTTCCCAGCATGTAGTAGGTTGATGATTTTAATTCCTGGTAAATCCTTGTTGACCAAGAAGCTTGGATGTTAAATTAGAACTTTGCAAATTTCTACTTGTTACTTAAATTCAACAGCAATAAATATAATAAGGACATTCCGAAGACGAGCTATATTTGAAACGTTATAAATAAAATGTTGTGCCATATTAAATTAAGCGACAAAATCGTATTTTTATAATTTATTCGAACGACAATAAATTAAAATAATTACTTTAGGGATGAAATTAATTTCCCGAACGAATTTAAAAATGTAACCCTTAAATAATAAAAGGAAAACAAAAAAAACAAAATTGTTAAATTAACATTTTTGTATAGAATGAGGCGACACAGGTAGGTCTATGGTATACAATATAATTAAGTCAATAAATTATGCATTCCTTTCAAATCAGAAATAAAGGGTTGTCAAGGACTTCTGAAGACATCGCGCAATAAACCCACGAATCAATGAACATCAACAATTTTTATGTAATACGCGCCCAATTGCTCCATTTTAGATTTTTGTTATTTGCCTCAAATAATAATTTATCGTTTGTCGTCCGACATTTTTTTTTTATTGCCTCGAATATTCATTAAATCGACGATTACGTTTTATCATTTTTAGTATTATATGCTCTAAAAAAGCTTTGGTTGTTCGTAACTGCGGGAACCATCATAAATTTTATGCGAATATATAACTCGTTGTATATATTAGATATTTTGTGTATTTTACGGTATCTAGCTCTAGCCTATATACATAGTTACGTTACTATATAAATACGTTTTTGTTCGTTTCGGATTAATAAATGAAATTTTTATATGTACGAATTTTATTTGAAACATTTTCTCCACATCTTGATTACATTTTCATGATAGCATTTTTTTATTTCGTTAAATTAGAGTTAAATTGGATCAATTTAGAATTGGATTTCCGTATAGCTACGTACGTACAATAAGTTTTGTGACTTTTGTTTGATTAAAAGGATTAAAATGCTTGTTATATGGTTATCATGTATATTGTATATGTCATGAGGAAAACAGTTTCAAAATGACATTGCACACACACCTAGCATGACAACACTAAAAGATTAATGATTATACGAAATTAACAATACACACCATCTTCATGTAGGTTAGCACTCATATATGTATAACGATAATTTCCTTTATATATAGTCACCATCGATTATTACACCTGTTCATTACGTACAAAGATTAATCGAATCGTTTACGACACAATAATAAAAAAAGAAAAGTCATTCCTGTTCATATCCTGAAACTTTGTCAACACACCATATATATGTATATGTATAGGTAAACGAATATGGTGAAAGGGGGTGGTTTATTAGGTTTGTTAAAAATGTGACAAAATACAAAACATGTAGGTATACATACGTTATAAATTCTACAAACATGACACAGACAATTTTCTTCAATCATCCAAACAAACGGTAAATTTTTATTACGTATTGATGACATAATAACAACAACACAACACAAATAAGTGTTTTGAAAGAAGTCTTGTCACACATTAGGTTTTGTGACATTATGTTTTATATGCGAACGATTTAAGAGTTTTTTTTTAAAGCGAAATCAATAAAATTTACTAAATGTTATTCGCAGGGTGACATGCTGACAGTATGTTTTAGTAGTTAGTGTTTGGGAGAAAATAGAAAGATGGATTGATTTATGTACCTATAGAGGTTTTATTGTATAGCAGCTAAAACTGAAAATGTGATACAATATTCAATTTTGAGTATTTCCAAATTTTTGCTATAATTCTAAATTTTAGCTTTAATTTTTTTTGCTATTATGAAATATGATTGTTGTCAAAATCCTAACGAAGACGTTGTTATTGTCAAATATATTGAAATTTGCAATATTTCAAATTAAGAAAAATTTAGCGAAAATATGAGTTAACCGTAAAGCTTTATGAGCTTTCAAGTTTAGAACAAGCAAAAAACAATAAACGGGTAAATTTTCTAGACTTACACCTACCATAATTCGGTTTTAGACTTTTAAAAAACCGTTGTAACATCAAATTTCTAATAAGGAGAGCAAGAGATTTTGTTGTTGTCAAATTTATTGAAATTTCAAATATTTTCAAATTGTACAAACAATAAACCTAAAGATTTGTTAACAGTGACATCAGGTTAGCTAAAAATTTGATTAAAAGCTTAATGAGCTTTAAAGTTTAAAACAAGCAAAAACAGTTATACAGTCAGTCATGTTACATTTTGAATAATGAATAATTCGTTTTTAGACTCTGACATTTTTAAACAACCAATTTACAACAAATTGCTAAATAAGTAAACATAAGATGTTGCATTTGTCAAAATCCTTAACAAGACGTTGCTGTTGCCAAATTTATTGAAATTTCAAATACTTTCAAATCTAACAAACATTAAACTTAAAGATGTATTGACAGTGATACCATGCTAGTAAAAAGTTTAATTACATAGCTTAAAGAGCTTTAAAGTTTAGAATAAGCAAACAACTTTCACGATTAAATTATCAGGCGTTACCAGCGATGTGCGTCTGCGCCTATTTTATTCTGTTAGTTCTACGATTCTCTTCATTAATATTTTCTTATTTCAAAGACGTGGACAAGGTTTTTTTTTACTGCAGCAGGTAGGTTGTGGTATTAAAAAAACCTCTGGATAGATCAATTTTGAAAATTTGCTGAATTATTTAGATTTGTTTCATTAGTTCAAAAATGTAAAGGTATCGAATTTTAGAATTTTTAAAAAATCGTCATCTTTTTCCGTCAAACCTTGCTGGCGAGAAAAACCAAATCTAGAAAAAAACAATATTGAGCCAAAGAATATTTTGAAAAGATTCTTTGATTTCTTGATTGCTAATTTTGAATACCACATTTATTTGTCGATTGGCCGGAAAAAGGTGCCATTTTCCACACATTAGCAAAAATTATAATAATTTAAAATGTTTAAATTTTAGGCGTAATTAGGCCTTGCTAAAAACAAGAACGACTTACACAGTTTACGCGCTAAAAAAATCAGATTTTTTATTAGAGTTCAATGCGCTGAAAAAATATGTTCATTTGACGCCGAAGACTAACTTTATAATTGCAACTATGCAAATGCAACTTGCCGTTATCGATTGTTGCAATAAGCGAGTTTGTTCTGTAATAATATTCTATATAATTTTCTCGTATTATACATTAAGTAAAATTGCATAGGCTAAATATGTGTATGGAAATTTAGTGGTCTCTCGTCTATTTATTTTGGTAAAGGCTACAGAAGTTGGTTTTTTTTTATACAATTGTTGCAATCAAAATCATTCTTGCAATAAATCAAAACTTTTACTCATTTGGTTGATGTGAATATACTGTCGACGCATTGTCTACATTCTCAACATTGTTTACATTGTCGACGCCATTTTTTCAATTATCTACATATATTGTCTACACGAGTAGACAATTGATTAATTACGTCGTGTAGACTAAGCGGCACAATACTAGACGTTACACTTTGAATATTTTGTTTTTAGACTCTGACCTTTTTTAGACACCTAGCTCACATAAAATTTCTAATAAAGCGAGCATAAGACTTTGTTGTTGTCAAAATCCTTAGCGAGACGTTGTTATTGTTAAATTTATTGAAATGTCTAATAATATCAAATTTAACAACTATTAAACGGAAAGAAGTGTTAACAGTGTTACCATGTTAGTTAAAACTTTGGTTAAAATCTTAATGAGCTTTAGAGTTAAGAACAAGCACAGAAATTATGCACGATTAAATTATCTTACGTTAAATATTGAATTTTTCGTTTTTAGACTGTGGCAGTGATCTCCCTCTCTCTTAACAGTGATTCCATGTTAAAATACGTTTTTTTTACAAGGCTTAATGAGCTTTAATTTATTTATTTAAAAAGATGTATTCTATACAGTTAAAAGAAACTTAATGGATAGTAATTTATAAATATGGTGGAAATTCTGCCTGGTACGTAAATGTTTCAAGCAGAGCTAAGGTTGGAACACTATAGACGGCCAATCAAAATATTCTCAACAAACATTGTAGATGCAATTTGTCGACGCTTCTCTAAAATGTCAACACGAAGACTTAAATGATAATATGCTTGAAAATCTTCAAATTATCGGCCAACAATAAGCAGTTACAAAATTTAAAAATATTCGGAATATTATTAACAAATAAAGAAAAATAATTAGACAATGAGATCTCAGATGAACCCGTGATTGGTAATAAATATAGTATAATCCGATTTAACTTCATTCAGTCAAATATACTGTTTCCTTCCCACTAAATAAAAAGAAATTCAATTTAGAAAATTTTAATCAAAACCAATTACTGAAAGCTTTTTTGTAATAATTGTATGGTCTATTATAGCAGGAGCTCCAGCTTCATTAATCAGCTCTACTGATTTGACATAACAAAATGCGTTTACAGATGGGATCTTCGACATAAAACTTATAGTTCGAAAACGTCTGTATGGAGCCTGGAACTAACTTTGGTTTTCCGCGGTGCAACCATCTTGAGCGAATCGAGAAAGCCACATGTGCCAATTATAATCGGCCGCTTTATTAGACCTAGATGGATGGTGACTAGACTTTGCAATGCTCTACTTATGAAAATACCCGTGCAAATCGATTTACCAGTCCCGGAAACGTCCGGGGAAGGAATTGGTAAATTTTGTGATGATGTATTTTGATTAGAGCTTTCAACTCTCCCGTTTGTACCTTTATCGGCGATATATTCAGTAGTTAATTCACGATTAACACATTGAACATGAACTAAGTCAGCAGTTGAACAGCAAGTATTTTAGCAAGATTTTTTCAAAGCCTTAAACCAACCAAATTAATTTTGCAGTAATTTTATCAAGTTCTGCAAAAACAAAGGCTATCCTTTTGTAAACATGTTGGACATAGGTACTAGATATTATTGTGCACATTAAAAGATTTAATATTCCGTAATTGTAATTGTATGTTGGTACAACCGCGTGATACGGTTTTTTGCAGGAACAGCAAGTAATAAACACAGCATCCTTGACAATGGTCAAACATTTTCCACAAAGTCCTACCATGTTGCGTATTAATTAAACACAGTTACGAATAAGTCGATAAGTTTGATTCGACCTAAAACAAACAAGAAATTCACAATTTCTTTGTCAATTTAATATTTAAAAGAAAATTGTATGAAATTGCTGTTAACCGGAGAGCGGAACACCGATGAATACTTTTATGCCCATATTCGCAAAAGTTAAATTCGCTCTAAAGCCGTAAAATTTCCGATTAGTACTCAAATGGAATTTCTGAAAAGTAGCTAAACTCTGCAAAGGTAAATTATACTCTGTAAGTATACAGTGATACATTTGTTGACGTAAAGCTACGTATCTTCATTTTGTTGCCCCTTAACTCGGCAGAGTAATAGTTTATCGACATGATTTTTTCAGGAAGTACTACTCTCGATAGCATCTATTTACCTGCAGAAAATCAAGATGATTTAATTTGTAGTTTTTAAGATTTTCACTAAAAAGTTTTTCTAATAGGATTTCTTTGTGTTCTTAATGAATCAATATTCAAGTAAGCTTGATGGTGTCTATAATTCTTCTTTTTTAGAAGACACCATCTGATCTATTATAACTATATAGACGTTTGAGAAACTATTCAGATCCTTCTGAGATTTTTTATCCCCCATGACAATGATCTATATGGGACGCCGTAATACCAAGAAACGCCTTGTCACCGGTAATCCGTAGATGGAACATCAAATCAACATCAAAATTTAATTATGGCAAGACTGTTTATTGACATTACGAAAACATCCAATACGGTTGAATTGTATGACCCCCTTCTTTGTAAAATAAATTGTACAGGCATCAGAGAAGTGACAAATGAATAGTTTAGTTCACATATCTAATAGTTCGACAACAAGCTGCTTAACTGGATAATAAGCTCAGCATATAAGGTTTAGCACTGTGTGCTGTTCACAAAAAAACAGTTTTTTATGTTTTTAAAATTAATTTTAATTTTATTTAATTTAATTTATTTAATTCTAATTCATCAAATATAATTTATATTAATTTTAATTTATTTATTTGTATTTATTTAATTCCAATTTATTTAATTTTAATTTATTAGTTTTTAATTTATTAAATTTCAATTTATTAAATTTCACCACCACTGTATACATGCGTACGTTTCGAGAATTTGAAAAAGACTATTTTATATTAACCAAAACTGGAAAAAACAATAAATAGAATTGAAAGAGACATCACGACGTTTTTCTTGTTTTCTTGTTCTTGAGTTTTGAGTATGCATACTGTGAACGCTAGGTGTCTGGTTCCATTTCGCTTTCGGAAGATGTCGTTTGTGAAAGTTGAGAATAACAACAATATGTGCGGTTTTTACATTTGGGGAGCAAGCTTAATATTTAAATGAATGAGTTGAATTGCAGTTGCTTCGATCGATTTCACAAATAAATTAAAAAGTTGAATTTATGTTTTGAGTTGTAAATAATTTATTGTGGTGGATGAGACGCCACAAAGGTAATTAAATTTTAGAGTCTGAAGGGGTTTTGAACTTTTCTGTTTTTAAATTGCCTTTTTCTTCAAGCAATCTATGACCGTTTGCTGATGTAGTTGCGCTAGCTTGGAACTGTGTTCCATATTTTTAAATTATAACAGAAGAAGCAACCGCAGATTGTAATAATATGGGTTCTATTTGAAACGGCGATTTGACAAAACACGATATTTCAAAACGCGATATGGTACAAAACGCGATATTCTACAAGACGCGATATTTCAAAACGCAATATGGCACAAAACGTGATATACTATAGTACAAAACGCGATAATTCAAAAGGCGATATTTCAAAATGCTTATCCTAGTTCCATATTAACTGTTCAATTTCATTATAAATGTGAAGGAAAATTTTATATGTAAAATGAAGGAAAGCTGGCTTTGACTTTCACGTCAAACGAACGTTTTCTGTGAAAAAATATTTTTTAATTTTTTTATGTTGAAATTTTAATCAACGATCAAATTCTGCACCAAATATCCTAAAGCTATGGGGTTCCCCAACCACGGAATATTATCCAAATTACAAAAGATTACAAATCGTGATCGTCCTGCCACTGATGATCGAGCGATGCGAGTGAAAAATACAGGTGGAACTGTGGAATTCGTGGTCCGAAATGAATGGCTGGCTGATCTAAAAATGGAATGTTGTCTAATGGCCGGTCTCCATTCATCGCGACGAACAAAAATAGCATGACGTCATGACAAAGTTGGTATATTATACTTACAACTATAAACATACCAAACAACGTATATTTTCTCTGTTTTTGTTTATAAAATGCAAATCTATTAACATGTGTCATTTACATGTGTGTTAGATAATAAAATATTCATTTAAACCAAATCTAAGCTTGTCCTCCCGTTTATATTTGTAGTTAAGGATTTTTTATTTTATATAAGTAAATTAAATTCAAGCTGCTGACAAAATACCAATGTTAAGCTGAAAGAAATGTATTAAACCTTTAATAATATGAATGTCGCTCGCTTTGTCACTGATAGCAATCAAATAAAATGCCAAGTCTTGTTACAAAAATCATTATTAAATTAAAATAATTCAAAAGTAACATTTCACTATCAATAAATTACTTTTATTGTTATTGCTATAATTATTATTAATTCTCTAACGATTTTGAACAAACAAAAATTTTTTGGGCAACACAGATAATTGAGAGTAAAATTCAAATTGCACTTACTTCGTCGTGACAAATTTTCAAAAAAGATGGATATTGTGATGTTTTGGTTCTCCTCGTCATGAGTACTGCGTATGAGCACAATCAGCTTTGTTTATGTATTCATACTAATTTTACCCAATAAATATTAATTGGCACATGCTTGTGCGATAACCATCCTTTTGTTTTGGCACGCTCTGTTGTAAATAAGCTTAAATAAAACTTAAATAAATGTATGTCTAAATCAAATAAATAAATAAAAATTAATAATTTAAAAATATCGCGTTTTGTACCATATCGAGTTTTCAAATATCGCATTTTGTACCATGTCGCGTTTTTTACCATATCGCGTTTTGAACTTTATCACGTATCGTAATATCCCATTTTGAAATATCGCGTTTCGAGCGAATCCCTAATATTATGTACCATTCTACGTGCTGCAAAAATTTTAGCAAATGTTAACTCACTGCAATTTGTTATGTACACTGCATTCCTGTCAAGTTAGTTCAAACTTTTAAATATTTTTGCTTAAATGTAGGCCGCAGGCTAAACTTTGAAAAACACCTGTTGGCATCTTAAGAAAGCAACTGTCCGAAACGTAAAATGACATCTACCAATAATATAAAGTTATGGGATTAGTTTTTGGGATGGTAATTATAAAGACCCGATTAAATCCTTGAGCATAGGACAAAAGTACACCATCAGAAAAATAAAGGACAAAAATAGACGAACATCCAGTTTTCCATTGTTTCAAAAGTTAAACATTCTTTCTCTTCGTCATTTGTGTTTGTGTCGCTTAAATATGTGGCTATTCAATTAGATAAATGTTGAACATTAGCTCAAGGAAGTAAATTAATAATTCCTGTATATATCAATATATAGTAAAATTTATTTAATATGAAATTACCTTAAAACACTTTAAATAGTTGGCTTCATACTCTAACATGTACTGAACACCAGTTTGTAACATGCTGTTTCTCAAATGTTCATCGTCAGGGTGGTTTGTATAAACAATTATAGTATATTCTCACTGTATGTGGTTTTGAGCGTCAGTCTACCAGCCGCCTTACCTATAAAATGAGCAGAATGAGTTGGGTGGGGTGAAGATTAACAATACTTAATTCCACCGCGTGTATTGGGTCCTTCACTTTAAAAATCACTGTCATGCTACCAAGCGGTAACTGAGATGGGCCAAACAAATTAAATAGAAATTTGCAGCTCACTTATCTGCGCAGATGTGCTTATTTGGTTCGCCTCCCTCAAACTCACCTAAACTTGTCCCTTTTGTTTTTGCTTTATTTTGTTTTTGGATAACCCTCTCTTCAAATTTGTCAGCCACAGTCACTGTTATGAAAATTTATTTTACTTTAAGTTCTCGTTCACATACAGACTTTTATATCACTTTTCTTAAAAAAAAAAAAAAACGCAAGCCAAAACATACAAAATACGCCGCCCTGCTTATTGTTTGAAGGTCTGAAGTTTCCTGCTGTTCACTCATTTTTCTTAGGTCTCTTTCACCTCGTCAACGCTTTTTGTTCCGCTTTCTTGCCAGCTCAACTAATAAGACATTTTGCTCAAAAATAAAGAGAGCATAATTTGAATATAAATTACGGTAAACGCGTAACGCTCTCTATTGCTCCGAAAGGTTTAATCTGTGCCTCATAATCCTTGACAAATTTTAGATTATTTCATTGTTGAAATGTGCGTATAAATTCGTATTTTTATTGCTTTATTACAATCTACACTAATCGTTCATTCAAGATAAGTTGCAGGATAGGAATGGACTGATTTTTATAAAGCAAAATGTTGATCTGGTATACAGGTAATTTTAATAACTGGATTGAATCGTACAAATATTCATTGTGGCCTTGTCAAATTCCAGCAACCTAAACACATGGTTGTGGAGTCTGAAAAAAATCGTTCGGCTCGGGCTACAACTTCGGAAATTTACAGATTGATTAACGACTCCGAGACTTCATGCGGCTCCGGCTCCAACTCCGACTCCAGCTCCAACTCCGACTCCAGCTCCACCTCCATCACAAAATATATATTCAGTTGGACAAGCTGGCAGTAACAGGTGTTAATTTGCAAAGGTCACCGCAGGGACATTATATTGGAATTTTTTGTCCAATATCAATATTAGATTATTAATCGGGAAAAGCTGCTATACGGTGCATTTAAGACTAGCCACAATTTTATTCCAAAGATATTTTTCTATAAAGCTAATAATCTGACGATACATTTCAATTTCGTACGTAGTTAGTTCCCCTTTTTCATAACAGGCAGCATGAGTAACAATAGGTTTGTGGAACTTCTACAAGTACGCAGAGTTCAAATCTTAGGGAGAGCAGGTAGCGTGTCGGTGGTGGATGGAGAAAATCATCGGTTAAAAGAAGGGGCTCGGATCACTCGTAGGATTATCTGTTGTGCTGTTACTCAAAATGCACAGAATCTGTAACGGTAACGTGGATATTGTTTGAAAAAATATAAGAGGGTTTTACTTAATAACAGTAGCTTTTAATTTTTTTTTTGTTGTTCAGATTTATTTCATAACCATTTGTGCTTTTCAAACAACTCTGTGTTTTTCTCATCGATTTTGAGTTATGAATGGAAATAGCTCGACAATTTTCTACATTTCCAAAAATTAGTTACAGATTTTGAATATTTTCCTAAAAGCTACTGTGACATTTTCAGTTGCCTTGTTTTTTAAAAGTAAACATAGAAATAAACTAAAGGTTATTTGCAATTCTTCCAGTTGCTTCATAAACATACAATTCTTTTGCCGACGAACCATATTTGAGTTTAGTTCTGCATAAAAAACAACATTTTCGGGTATGGCTTTTTCCAGCTCTAGAAGAGTAGTTGTAAGATCGCGTTGATAGATTTTGAATAAGCGTTGGCTATTTTGCAATGGAATTGAAAATTTTGCAATTTTTTTTGATACCACAAGATTTTATTTCATTGATTTGTAAGATACATTTTAGGCACGATGATTGGTATGAAAAGGTTTATGTACAAATTTTAAGTAAGTATTTTAAGTATGGCAAACAGCAAAGTTAACAATAAGCATCCTAGCTTGTTAAAGTTTCCCCTACATGGCCCCGGCTTCGTCCCCTGCTCCTTTAAAAATACAAAAATAAACATAAACTCCGCGGCTCCGACTCCACAGCCCTGCCTAAACGCCACAAGTTGTACATCAAATTTCTAACTAAGCAATAATAAAATGTTGTTGTTGTCAATACTCTTAACAAAGAGTTGTGGCTGTCAAACATATTAAAATTTAAAACAATTTCAAATTACAAAGATTAAAAAGCTTTCAAGTTTAATCCAGGATTAAATTATCTTAAGTAAATAATTTGGTTTAAGCCGCTATCAAACGTAAAGATGTGTTAATAGTTACATCATGTCAGTTAAAAATTTGTTTCAAAAGTTTAATGAGCTTTAAAGTTTAAAACAAGCAAAAACTGTAAACGACTAAATTATCTTAAGTAACACTTTAAATAATTCTGTTTCAGACCCTGGCAATTTTTAAAAAGCAGTTTTACAATAAAATTTCTGATTAAGAAACAATGAAATGTTATTGTTATCAAAATCTGGTACATCGTGTAATCCGAAGAATGCTATGGCTGAATTGCTGATATCAAAAATATCAATTAGGACGAATTCTTTAGGGTATGTTTAACCTTATTTTGAAATACGACCTTTTTCCGCGCCAACATGTAATGATAAGATTCGAGCAAGGAAGATAGTTGGACACTTTCGAGGAAAATTAGACGTCCTGATGTCTTTTTGATTCCTCAAGTTATCGGGTCGAATCGAATACTTTACCAGAAACAAGTTGTTAATGGGCTATTAGAAATTAGCAGCTGCAAAGAGAATAAAGCACTTAATTTTAGGAATATTCGGAATGAGAAGAAGACATCCATCCGAATATTAATTTTTGCCTGCGTTTTGCCGATGAATCACCAGGTAGTTGTAATTAGGCGTTGTGACTATATTGCCTTTCCTGTAAGGCGATAGTACTTAATAAATAAAATCAACTTTGTTATGGCCTGAAATTTAGTGGTCATAACTGGTTGTATTCATGTAACGCGTTGAGAAAGCCAAACGATAATCTACTAGATTTGTAGGTATATAGATTAAGGAAGCTTTTAGTTTCCTAGGTTCCTTGAATTGTCCCTTCGGGGTACATAGAAAATTATATCTTGATTCCATTATCTTTATTGGCTACATATTTACAAAATTCCACAGACAATTCAGAAATATTTTTGTTTAATTAAATTTCAATTCCATCATCATCAACACAAAATTTGCTGGTGACAACAACAAAAACGACAACACATCTATACCGCAAAAAAAAAGAATAATTTATATGAAACCAGTGTTAAGCAACCAAGTGTACAATAATCCATCTTCCCATCGACTCGAAAACGACAAAAAATAAAAAAAAATTTACAATCACTTAATTTCCCATTTCTCCCTAAATATATTTCCAATTCTTTATTTGTCAATTTCTAGATTTTTTTTTTGTCCTCTGAATTGATTATAATCAACATCACCACCATCATCATTCAGCACCAACATCATCATGATGAAATGAAATAAAAATCACAAAATAATTTCCATCCATTTCCATGGTGTGTCGTGAATAAAACCGAAACAAGACAAAAACGAAACAAAACTTTCTTTTGCTGTGTGTTACCCCCCTCCCCCCGTCATCCTTTATTCGTCGTTCTCGTTTATGGATGGTTGAATAAATGGATTGTATATAATTTATTGGAAAAGCTGGGCCGAAAGTATAAAACAACAACACCCTTTTTAGTGTATAACTGCTAGAGAATGTATAAATGTGTGCTTTTAAGCTTTTCATTACAATTTACTTTTCATTCTGACGTACATACAACAACAAAAATCTTAAATCCACCATCTGGACAAAATTGATTTCAATTTGTCGGATTTTGATTGATTCTTGCTTTTTTTTGTATTCACAAAAACATTGATATATATTATTATATTATAATAGAAATAAGCTTTAAGCTTTTGTTGACTGTAATCTTATGAAAAAAAAAAATTTTTTTTTTCTAAGTTTTGGGTAACAACTGCGAGACGACGATTGATTATAGTTTTTGATTTGGATTTAGAATTTTTATCGCTCACACTATATGGGAAAATTTTGTTTTCTTGTTTTTGTCGTTAAATAGACGAACGGAAATTAATGAAAATTAATTAACGATATACAAAAACTTTTTTTGTTACAAATATAATCAATTGATGAATTAGAAAATTAATACGATTTATAGAGAAAATTTTCTATTTCCGTCACGTGATATATGCTGCAAGACGTGACACATAATGGAAATTTCCATGTTTTTCATTCTTTTGTTTTTCAATTAAATTAAGTTTAATTTTTCTTGTCAGTAACAGGTGTTTTTTATATTTTTCTTTTCTTTTTTTTTGTGATTTGTGTTCACAATGAAGTTGATTTTGATTGATTTAGAGAATTATATTAAACGTACTGCGGAATAAAAGGGTTTATATGTGTGTGTGTGTGTGTGCGTGCGTATTGATTTTTTGATTTAGGTTACGACGATTTAAAATGAACGAATGAAATTTGAATGGAATAAATTTGGCCACCCGCAATCCGCATACTACTGTGTATCCACATTTATTTCACCAAATCGTACAAGTAACGTAAATAGACAACAGCACTCCATCACCGAATCGAACATACTTGTATACATAATTTTGAAAAAAAAAAAAAATGTTAAACCACCGTCATAACACATTTTTCAACTTTTAACCAACATAACAATTTTTGGTTGTACAAGAGTATTTTATTGCTTTCTGGTTGAGTTGATTTTTTTTTTTTTTTTTTTTTTTCACCATGATTGATGATGATTTTGTCTTTCACCGAAAAACAAGCCCCGAACAAAATGAAATTCGATCAATATCATTGCTGAAGCAGCATCATAAAGTTATTTTCCTGTCTATAAATATTTTGGTATTTTTGTAGCCTAATTGTGGAACAACACACTTGGTTCTGTTTATTTTGTTGTGTTTTTATATAGAGGAGATATTCATCGTTTGGTTGAATGAATGGAAAATTGCGTTGAACATTAAACATTTTCTAATTTTTCATATTATACATTATAACCACGTATACATTACTGTATCCATATAATCATAAATTTCAATGTAATTTTACATTTCTTTTTGTTGTATATATTCTCGCGCACATATAGAACAATAAAATGCGGTGAGCTTTCGTTCGCACAGAACAAGCATTAAAATCCGCGCGGCGGTACACCAAAAATTATAGACATCAATCATAATTTTCAGTTACAAAATATTTTAATGTGCAAATTTTTTTTGTTACAGCACATATAAATCATATTCGTGACGTTGCTGGAATAGATCATGTCGGCATTGGTGCCGGTTATGATGGTGTTAATTTGTAAGTACATTTTATAACCAGAAAGCTTTCCGTTGCGAACCTAATTTCCTAATTTTTTTTTTTTTTTTTTTGTTTACAGAGTTCCTAAAGGATTAGAAGATGTATCGAAATATCCATATCTATTTGCGGAATTATTAGAATCGGAAAAATGGAATGAGGAGGACATAGGGAAATTAGCGGGGAAAAATTTAATTCGAGTTTTCAAACAAGTCGAAGAGGTAAGTTTGGTAATTTACTTTGTAGTACACTGATTAACTGAATAATTTTTCCAATTTGTCATCTGAATAATCACAAAAGAAGCTTCGAGTAATATGTCCCGAATAGGTACTTAAAACAATCAATAAATGTGTAATATCAGTTGTATGTACATACACAGAGCAAAAAAAGCATATGAAAAGTCACATTTTTCATACAAAAATTATCGGATTTCCCTATGATTTTTATCCAAGAAGAAAAATTCTTAAAACAATATGATTTTCCTTATTAATTTGTTAATGTGATGCCCTTTTGAAATATTCGGATTTCCCGATCAATTTATGAAATTTTATTGGATATGCATGTTGTTATTAAGAAGGATTTCGTAATACATATTAATGTGAATATCACATTAATATTTATTGGACGACCTCTTGATACACAAAGAGATTTACTTTTTAAATTTTAAAGATATCATATTAAAAATTTGTCGGATTTTCTGATTAAAAAACGTAGTTCAAAAGGAATCTCTTATGTTTTAAAAGATGTGCCCTTGCTAATTCAAGAAACAAACCACATTTAATTAAATATATATTTTATTTTGTTTTTACTTATTTATTTATTTTTATGAAACTGTTTTACATTTAATTTATTCTTTATTATTGTAATATTTCATATAGCATATAATAATTGTTGATAAATTACAAAATTATAAATTATAAAAATCACAAATTTAATCCATATAATATTTCAAAACTTAGACATAGAATACTTAAAAACTAATTTAATTAGAAAAGTATAATTTAGGACGAACTACTTTCTTTCCATTATTTAGAAAATAAAAATAGATTGGTGGTCCATCAAAGCTCTGAATATTATTAAACACAAAACTCAAAGGTTCTCCTATTACATATGATTGGAAATGGCTGCAAAATTTTGTAACGTTCCATTCCTGACAAACAACATAAGGTGTTATATTTGATAATATAATGTCAGTAATCTCACATACTCGTAGGTTAGATGCATCAAATTGTGCAGCTTTTGTTAAAATATAACCATTTTTATATTCTAATCCTCGAAATATAATTGAATCGCTTGATTGAGTTTCTGAACTTGGCTATTCTACCCAAAATTCAAGTTTATTAAAATATGGTTGTAAGGAAATGGAAAATTGGGCACTTTTATGGAAGATCAGCTCTTCTTGAAAAAAATTTGCAGACATTAGGAGGTAAGAATGATTCAATCCTGCTTTAATGGTTAATGTTAATGGAATATTTCTTCTTGAAGTAATATTATGCTCATACAATTTTGACAAATGATGCTGGGCTTCATATCTAAAGCACCACAAATATTTTAGCGGGCCTAATTGTTTTATAATGGTAGGATAGTGAAGCATCAAGTGAAATTTTGGTTTAAGCGTTGATTGATTTGATTGCGATGTACGATCAAGCATTAAGCAAGTCTCCCGTATTATAAATGCGAATACCAACACCACTATACCCATGTTACACAACACGACACCATTCTTCATGAAGCCAAACCCCGTAAAGAAAGGAAGGCGTCACATCGATAACTACATAAGTCTAATAGTTGTGATATCCGCCCCTGGCCAGGCCACCGTCGTACACCTTTTTTACATATAACAAGATCGAGGGATGGGAAAGGAATGTTAGCAACAAAGACTCAACCCGGTTCCAGACACCTAAGTAGTTGATAGTTAGTAAATTTGTTAGTAATATATTTTTTTTTAGTAATTTATTTAGCACAAGACAATACAATTTTAAAGTTCATCTACTGCTCCAACCTGTAAGAAGACACAATGACAACACAAATTTCCTGGTACCGCAAAAACTCTTTTTCTGAAAAGCCGTAAACAACTATTATTATTCCCCTCCACCATTTTTTCCATCGGTGGTTGTGAGAGGGGGGCGAGATTTCGTTCCATCATCATGTTCCCATGCGGTCACCCAAATTTGTACTAACTGTAGGTAGTGTTGCTTGACGTTGTTGTTGAAATCGTTGCGTCTCTGCTGTCCCTGCTACTCGCCCCCCTAAGTGAAATTTTGGTTTAAGCGTGTCATTAAACAAACTTTGATGCAGCCTGTGATGATTTTCAATGAGTGAGGATAATTTATCCAAATGTTCTTGCGTAAATACTGGTAAAAGTAGCATATCGATTATTTGAATTAACAATATTAAAAATTTATATACTGGATCATTTAAACTAATTAAGTCGCCAACTATGAGGGGTAATAAATGAACAAAAGTTTTCATTTGTGATGCATTCATTTTAAATGAAGCATCACAAATATGTTTTTTTTTCAATAGGAGGACTATTATTTGAAATTTCTGTTTTACCATAATTAAACATTTGTTTTCGATAGTTAAGTGTATCAAGTGTTAGGAATTCACATGCAATATTTTTAGTAACGTGAAAATTATTGATTTCATATATTACAGAAAATTCTTTTACAGTAGATTCGTTGCTTCCTATCATTGAAATATCATTGTTATAATTGTGTAAATTTCTAAGTGCCTCAGTTATCTCTACACAATCAACTTGGGTTTGGGTTTTATTCCTAATGCAGATTCTACAAAAATGATTTGCGCTAAAGGATTTAGCGTAACCTAAGACAGCGTTCAATGCCAAATTATCACCGAGGATTTGTGCTACTTGAAAATATATTGTATACGATCCTTTGTTTGTATTTACTTCTAAGCCATCAGACTGCAATTCATTTATTTGTTGGACTAATGGTCTTAAACATTTGGTCATCCCATATTCTTTAATATCACGACTCATTATGAATCCTGCTACAAATATATTGTTAATTTTTGATAATTGATGAGTTGATATTACAGGAAAATTATAATAAATACCGCATACTTAATTTACTTCAGACTTGGATCCTAATAAATCTTTAATTTCAAAGTCATCTAGATAAAAAATATTGGCAATACAACTTTGTCAGGTGGAAATTTCATCTCAGCCCAAAATTTTCCTTGATGAATTAGATATTTTAGTATTCGTTTTCCAAAAAATTAAGTTTGCCAATATTTTATCTAAAATATTTGAATTTTCAAGAAATGTTTTTATCTGAAATTTCAAATCTAACATGCAAATTTCTATTTTATTTTCAGCAAACGTTGGAGCGCTCCTAATAATTATATTAGAAAGTTCTTTTTGGATAATTATTTTTAAAGGTGGCTTGTATGTACACTCCCAAGTTCTCGAGATATTTTAATAGCTTATAATCTGTACTAATTTCCTTTAAGGGATTTGATATACTTTCAATAAATTCTTTAATTTCAGTTTCCGGTATATTAGTACTATGATTATCCAAAAAATTTGAAATTGAGACAGATATTGGTTTTGTTAAAAGTTCAGTAATACCAACTTGTATGTCTGAAATCAGTTTCCTAGAGAGTGAAGGATTTGCATGTAATTTTAGTATAAATTGTACCACTGATTTTTTAGGAGAGGCAAATTTAGATTCTATATTGTTTATATCTAATTCGATAGGTTTTTCTAAATTTATTGCAGAATATTCAGCCATTCTTGATTCAGATTTATTTGTTTGAAAAATTGCAGATTGTACATTTTTGGTGTAGTCTTGCTCGTGCTTTAAAATATGCTTTTTAAACGCATAAATATTTTGAAATTTTTGATTGCAATTTTCTTGTCTACATTTAAATTTATATATGGCAGGCAGATTGTGAAAAATTTTGAAATGTTTGATAAGATCGGCTGTACTTAAACTAAAATTCTCACACTTAAAACAATTTAGTCGTATCATAATAATTTTACTTAACGTGGATTAGTTTATTGATTAAATTGGTGACCTCAGAAAATTTTTTTAAAATTTTTTTTCGAAAAACGACCAAATTAATTTAGATATGTGTGAGTATTTTAATCTATAAACGTAAACTAATTTTATAATGATGTCAATACATTTTACAAATGTGCAAACTTTATATTTAATGCTGTCAAAAAAAACGTAGAATTCCTTAATATTTTCTAAGGTAGTACCTACGACTGTGATCTTCGGTTGAATATTTTCGTTGTTTTTGCGACATTTTTTTTTTAACAATTCCAATTTTGGTTGTAAATCAATAATTGTAGAAATGTGAATGGCAAAATCCGCCTTGGAATCCAAAATGGTTGGTTTATAGGTTTTTGATATATGATTCGGCACCAAAACACTATGAAGTAGCATTGCTATGACGCAATGTTGCGAATCTGTAAACAAAGACTTACTAAAATAGGATATTAAATAAAAATTTGTAATAGTTACTTGTATCCAAAGTTTGCTCTTTTAAAAATTTTAGAAGTTGCTTCGATTGTTTATCTTTAATTTCCGACTCGAATATTGGTAAAATTTTCTTGCAAAATGTGTCGTAAGCATTAAGCAGCAAATTTTGTTTATTGTGGTATTGAATCTTAAAATCAATATTAATCTATAAAAGTAAAATATTATACAAATATATAAACATTAAATTTTTAAACATAGATATTGTGACCTTACCAATTGATAACCATCAGGATTATCAAATCGTGGCCAATCTCTTAGAAGTTCCTGAATAGGCTGCGCCGAGTGTTGAAACACTGGAATTCGAATTGTTGCCGTCATTTCCCATTTTTCACACACTTCTGTCCATGGTGAACAATTATTCGATAGCCAACACTTTAGTTCCAGCAATTCATCTAAAAGTAGATCGTATCATTATTATAATTTAATTTTCAACTGTAATTGAAAAGAACAAACCATTTTCTTCTTTTTCTAGTATTTCTATCTAATCTACTTCGTCTTCGTTTTGTGCGTTGACCTTTTCGTGAATTTTAGCCCAACGAGAATGGAGCTTGCCTGTTGGATTTTTTTTACCTGTCTTGCGTACCATATAGTAGGTGGTCTATAGATTAATAAACATTTTATATTATAAATTGTTTTTACATTAAAATTGTAAACTGTTAAGAATATTTATGGAAAACATTGAATACTTACAGATTTTTCGTTGGGAAATAAATGTTCTGTTCATTTTGTCCAATTACTCATGTCCGAGTAACTCATTCTTAATTGTTTCGTTTTGTAGAAATTAGTGATTATGTGACATAAATTTCGTTGATTTTTCGAATCGAGTATATCGTGTTTTGCCCAAAACGACAGAATTAGCTTTCCCTTGTCACAGCTCTCTAATAAGTCCTTTAAAGGTTGGTTTTGTAATTCAATACTGCTTTGGTCTTGAAAATCTCTTGAAATTTCACTGGAAATAGTTTCCAACCAATTCAATATTTTACTGGTGTTGGAAGCGCTTTCTGTTTATTTGTCGCATTCCATTGGAATATTCTGAATTTATTTGGAAGAAACAAACAAATAACGAAAAAAATTCACAAAAATGATCAATAATTAATAAATACCATAATTTTTCATTCCAACTTACTTTAGATTGCCGCCATTGTTTTAATTTATTTAAAAATAACGCCTTTTCCCCAATGAATATTTTACTAATATCAGCGAAAATTTCATTCACGCCGTCCAGTTTTAAGCATTCTAAGTGCTGGATTGTCAATATACCACCTGCTAGTATAATATCACACGTTGGCTGAGCATGGTCCCACGATTGCAATACTTGTGTGACCTCGTCTGTTTCGGCTTGATTAAATTCAAGCGGTTTTATATAGAAAACCGTGATTGGCTTATCATTATTTTCTTGTTGTTCTTCCATTACGTAACGCCACAAAGTAAATTGTACAAATACGTACAAATATGTACGTTTAATTTAATTTTTAATTACAATTATCAAACACAGTATTTTTTTTCACAGCACTTAACACACTACACTGTACATGACAAACTAAACATGGCGTTATTGTAGTTGAAAAGAATGACATATGACAATAAAAAAAGCAAAAAGTAACACGATGAAACACGATATACGATACGATCAGCGAATAAGGAGAATTTACACATTATTTTTTTGTGGTAATATGAAATTCTTCATAATTATATATTTGTATAGGAAATACTTTATATTTTAAGGTGGGAATCTTATTAATTTTTAATCTATAAATTCCTTTCGAGTTGATAGGAAATCTGATTAAATATTAAGTTGATATCAATTTAATGTTATATAAATAAATGGAAATCTCACAAAATACAGTAAGACGGAATTCCCTTTAGTTTTTTTTCCTCTGTGTAGGCACTAAACCATAGAAGAAAAAGCTCAGTCATTCATTTTTAATACTCTTGAATTATACTAGGACCTATTATACCTATAATAATCTCAAAAAATCTCAAATCAACAAAATAAAATCCTGGAAAAATTAAAAAACCGAAATTCTTCAATAATCTGTAATATCTTACAAATAAACGTATGCGAGTCGAATGTTTCGGAAAAATCTCGAATATCCCAGAGAATTTCGAATAATCTTCAAAATCGAGAAATTTCGAATACAGTTAATTAAATTGAATTCCAATATAAAAAATCTAGATTCCTAGAATCTAAATTTCTAGAAATATTTAGTACTAAAAATGTAATTTTAGTACAAAATATTATTATTAAGAATATTATTTAGGGTCGACGGACATTAAATTTAGTCAGATAATTTATTAACTAAATAAGTGAAACGTTGGTATTTATGCCAAAATAGCGATTTAAAGATTAAAATTTGGAAGAAATTTGTTTCTGGGGGAAAGGATACATCTTCAACTTGATAAATAAAAAATACATTCAGACCTGAGTTCAAATCTTCAACTTGATCGATGGAGAATATATTCAGATGTCACGTGAACTATCAGAACCTGAGTAAAAATTTGTGACAAAGCGTGTTTTGCCTTTTTCAATTTCAGTAAAAACGCAAATTCAAATTCGAAGATTAAAACGAAACATATTTATTTTTAAGGCTAGGGGCTGACTTCAAAGCTAGATAGATGGAAATTGTAAACAGCTATTACGTGAACTCGATTCAGAATCTCTGACAAGGGCCGTTAATGGCCTTTTATCAATTTCAAGCAAAACCGCAAATTGAAGTAAATATTCGAAGAACATTTACTTCTCTGGCTAGGGGATACCTTCATAGCCTGATGGATGATGAATTCAATCGGCTATTTCGTGAGTTATCACAACTTGAGCCAAATCTGTGACAATGGCCGTTAATGGCCTTTAATCAATTTCATGCAAAACAGATATTTGGAGTTAAAGATTAGAAGCACAATTTTTTTCTCTGGTTGGGGGATACCTTCATAGCTTAATGGATGGAAAGTTTAATCCGCTATTTCCCGAACTATCTCAACTTACGTCCAATTTCTTGAACTATACCAACTTGAGTCCAAATCTCCGGCAATTACCGTTAATGGCCTTTTATCAATTTCATGCAAAATCGCTTTTTGAAGTTAAAAATTCGAAGCACATTAATTTCTCTGCGGTTTGGCGATTCCTTCATGACTTGATGGATGGGGAATTCAATCAACTATTTCGTAAACTATCACGACTTGAGTCCAAATCTCTGATAATGGCCGTTAATGGCCGTTAATCAATTTCATGCAAAACAGCAATTTGAAGCAGTAAGGGGATTCCTTTATAGCCTGATAAATGGGGAATTTAATCGGCTATTTCGTGAACTATCACAACTTGGGTCCAAATATCTGACAATGGTCGTTAATGGCGTTTTATCAATTTCATGCAAAACCGCTATTTGAAGTTAAAAATTCGAAGAACATTTATTTCTCTGGTTAGGGGATACTTTCAAAGCGTGATGGATGGAGAATTTTATCGGCTTATGGCCATTAATTGCCTTTTATCAATTTCATATAAAACCGCAATTTCGTGAACTATGATAACTTGAGTTCAAATTTCTGGCAATGGCCGTTAATGGCATTTTACCATTTTTATGCAAAACCACAATTTGAAGTTAAAAATTCGAAGCATATTTATTTCTCTGGTTAGGTGATACTTTATTGTTTGATGGATGGGGAATTTAATCGTCTAATGGCCGTTAATTGAGTTTTACCAATTTCATGCAAAACCGCAATTTGAAGTTAAAAATTCGAAGCAGATTTTTTTCTCTGGTTAGGAGATACCTTTATAGCCTGATGCATGGAGAATTTAATCGGCTATTTCGTGAACTATAACAACTTGAGTCCAAATTTCTGGCAATGGCCGTTAATACCATTTTACCAATTTCATGCAAAACCGCAATTTGGAGTTAAAAATTCGAAGCACATTTATTTCTCTGCGGTTTGGCAATACCTTTATAACTTGATGGATGGGGAATTAATTCAACTATTTCGTGAACTATGGCAATTAGAGTCCAAATTTCTGGCAATGCCCGTTAATGGACTTTTACCAATTTCATGCAAAACCGCAATTTGTAGTTAAAAATTCGAAGCACATTTTTTCTATGTTTAGGGGATAGCTTCGTAGCCTGATGGATGGAGAATTTAATCGGCTATTTTGTGAACTATGACAACTTGAGTCCAAATATCTGACAATGGCCGTTAATGGCCTTTTATCAATTTTACGCAAAACCGCAATTTGAAGTTAAAAATTCGAAGCACATTTTTTTTTTGGTTAGGTAATACCTTTACATCTTGATCGATGGGAATTTAATCGGTTAATGGCCGTTAATAGCTTTTTATCAATTTCATGCGAAACCGCAATTTGAAGCAGTTAAGGGATACATTTATTGCCTGATAGATGGAAAATTTTATCGGCTATTTTGTGAACTATCACAACTTGAGTCCAAATCTCTGACAATGGTTGTTAATAGCGTTTTATAAATTTCATGCAAAACCGCTATTTGAAGTTAAAAATTCGAAGAACATTTATTTCTCTGGTTAGGGGATACCTTCAAAGCGTGATGGATGGAGAATTTAATCGGCTTATGGCCATTAATTGCCTTTTATCAATTTCATATAAAACCGCAATTTAAAGTTAAAAATTCGGAGCAAATTTATTTCTCTGGTTTGGAGATACCTTTATAGCTTGATGAATACGGAATTTAATCGGCTATTTCGTGAACTATCACAACTTGAGTCGAAATCTTTAGCAATGACTAGTAATGGCCTCTTAACAATGCAAAATCTCAATTTAAAGTTTAAAATTCGAAGCAGATTTATCTCTCTGGTATGGGTTACCTTTTCCTGGTTGAAGTAGCTTAAAGTAGGATTAAATAACGTCTGCGTTTTTAGGTATCAAGATAACCTAAAACCAATATCATATACTAAATTGTCGAAACGTAAACCCAACCATTGAAAATTTATTGGCCTTTAGAGGACACCTCGCTGATAACACTATTTGGTTTGACATATTGCCACAATAACGATCTTTTTACGCACAACTCCATAGTATCAGTAACGATGCCCCTTGAAGTTATAACTGTGGTTTGATGTCATCTTCATTCTAATATTAGCAGTTTTCTTCCAAATGGCCGTAGATCGTTCCAAATTTTTCTGGCATTAAACCTAAATCCAGTATAATTAGTTATGCTTCTCTCAGCTTCACCGTTTCTGCAGTTGGAATTTTCATATTTCAAACAGATGTCTCCGTAGTAGAAAGTAAACTTTTTAATCCGATGTGTACTGTTTGACCGTCTGCTAATAAATCTGCTGCAATTCCTGTATAGTTGCGAAATTTTGAACTACAATACGTTATCTTCTAACATAGCATGTAATTGTGTTGTTCAGGTAGGTTTTTCCTGATCCACCAGGGCAGGGCAATTGAAGAAACAAAATTATCATTCAGAAAGCTTGAATTTGCCGGATGTAATCAGCGATCGGAAACTCTTGTGCAATGCCGGTTTTGAAAGCTTTTTCAAGGCACTGTTCCTATTCAGAGTCATCTTCAATTAGTTTCAACTTGATAACAGGGGCGGCTTTAATGTTTCTTGTTGAACGCAATTCGCGGTCTTAAGAACAATAAAGCTTTCAGTATCTCTAATATGCTGTAGCTTACTGTAGGCATGCCCGTGGTGGTCTTGTCTTTTTCTTTGTTTTCCAAAAGGTTTAGAATACAAGTATTGCTTGGCTTTTTCATCATTTTTATTCAGTTTAATCCGTATAAATGTGTAAATCGATATTCAGTTATCTGAACTACTGCTCCTCTTTCCCCGTCAAGAAAATATATTATTTTGTAACCAGGGAGAAGAACTGCAAGTCGATAAACGACATGTAGGAATAATGCCAAATTCTTCCCGATGTCCAAACATAGCGTGTTTTAAGGAATTGATTTATCTCATCGTGCGATCACTTGAATGTATTTATACAAGAGCGCCATCTCATTCTAATCTTTACAGATTGACATGAATCCACGTTGATATGACAGTTATACTTATTTGTGAGGTTATATGCAACAACTAATAAGCGATTGTCAGTACGCCTTTATCTACTGAAGAAGTTTAATATGAGTTGCTCTACTACCTGGTCGATTTTGAATATTGATTTGAAATATTGGTTACAAAACTGGTTAGCCATACGGATAACAATTATTTAAACTATCTGATCCAAATTTGAACTCATTAGAGTTCCCCTTTCCCACCTCGCACAAAAACGCGATTTAACCTTAAACAAATACATTATTCTGCCGAATAAATTTATCCAAATAAATGAAGTGAATTTGCTTTAACTTGCATTCGATCCATAATTTCCATTTAAACATTTTACATAATTGTGCAAATGAACGACGACTTTTACTTATTCACAAGAGCACTCAAATTACACAGGCATGCATGGATTAATTTTTTTCATTATGAACAGTCATATTCAAAGTATTTTATTGCCCTGAATCCGATTCTGGGCACAGAATTATCCTCTCACGGCAGATTTTTTGAGATATTCTAACGTAAAAGTGTCGAAAAGCGTGTTGTTGGCACTTTTCCACTTGAAATAACTCGAGACGAAAAAGTGATTGGACAAATCTGATTTTAAACGCATTAAAAATTAAAAAAAAAAAATTAATCGGGTTGTTATTGTGGGATTTAGGCGAGATACTTTTATAACTCATATATCAATCACCAAATAAAATAAACAGTCTTTCAGATGTTCTGCAATGTGCTCAACTGATCAATGTCTCGCGACCAGGGACCAATCAATGTTACAGCTAGTTTTAAGCTTTTGGCACTGACTGTGATAAATTTATCAAAAATGATATTCGAAATATAATAAAAATTAAAAATATTTAATTAATAAATTTTAATCGAGTGCTTCATTTGAAGTTGTAACCTCAAGTATTAATTTAACTTATTTTAAACTCAAATTTTACTTGGATGTGTTCATTTTAATTATCGAAATTATGAAAACGGCAATATGGGAATATTCAAAAATTTAAAAATTAAATTTATCGCAAAATTTAGAGCTATCGACAAATTTTTGAAATTTTGTGAAGCTGAGATTTTAAATTTTAAATTTGATTAAAGTAACTTGCGGAAATTATAAAAACTCCTAAATTTTAATAGTTTGTTGGTTTCATGTGCTTGGTTAATACTTGAAACAAAATTTTGATTCGAATTTTTCGAATATTCATAATAGAACAACAATGAACATTATGATCTATTTTATTTCAACTCCCGCAGATCAGATTTTGTGATCTGAGTTCCCTGAAGATGAATGAGATGGGCCTTACCAGGTTTACACGGGTACTATAGAAAGTAGAAATAATTAATTATCAACGATATTTCGATTTATGCATTATGCCTTGATATAAAATTGAAATGTGTCCTATAAGTTTCCTTAAGTTGTCCTAAGTTATTCTGAGAATGTTCGAAGTTTTTATACACATGTTAGTGCAAAAGTCTCATTATTACGAATTTATTAACTCCTAGAGAAACACTTTAGAATTTTTGGAAAAAAACAGAAATTTTGCTAGGCAATGGCAGAAACCCTGTGTCTGATATGCTTTCGGATAATATATCGAATATAGGTATAAGTGATTATTCGATTTATTAAATGATATTCCGTCAAACATAGTTGGGCTATACACCCTAATCCCCTACTATTTTCAAAATTGAAATATTTCTTCAATAGTCCTTGTAACAGCGTCCCAGGCTTTTCACAAGAATATTCGGAAAATCACTTATACTTTCACATATTCGACATAAAAAACGCGGAGATTCAGCTAGTTCTAAATTTTCTAATTTTAGCGAGGCCTCATCAGAATATATCCTGCCATAGAAAAATTCTAAATTTGTTCTGTAAGAGTAAATTAAATTAAACATGATTTTTATTATTTCAATATGAATTAAATAAATTCTTAATAATGAAATGTTTACCATTAACCGATATCAAAAAAACGTAGTATATACTTAGGTCAGCTTAAGATAAGATCAATGGCTCTCTATCAATTTCGATGCGGAAACAACTTTTCTAATTGTTTTTAACAATCAGAATATGCGATGGCGTTCTCTAAAATGAGGAGCCCTATGCGATTTTTCGGATTGAATATTTCTATATGGCTGCAGCTTATTATCCATGAATGGCTGGTTAGAGCCCACGAACTATTTAGAAAGGTAAAAAATTTATCAAAAAAATCCATCTCAGGTATTCAGTATTAGTAACTGATGATAATTTTTGCGACCATATGCCATTGGATACCCTTCACAAAGCGCCGCAATGCATACTAAAATTGGAAGGCTTTTAAGTAAATATTTGTATATTTGGCAATATGTACCCCTTGGTAATCGAAGTTTTCCCTAAAATTTAAAATGATGGATTTTAAATATGAGTTTGAAATTTTAAATATTTTAATAATTCTGGATATACTAAATGGTTGAATACGAACAAAATTTGCGATTTTTCAGATGTAACCCTTAAGCATAACTTTAGTTAAACATAAATTCCAAAATAATTTTTCCATAAAGTCATACTTCATATATACCCTTAAAAATTATAAACAGCAAGATAAATCCGAATTTGACATTTCACGTTAATTTTTTATTTAATCCACCCAAAATACTTCCTGTAACATGAAGTTGTTTATAAATTTCAATTCGTTTTCCTTCACGATCAGCAGAAATGTTGAATTGCAAAGCCAATTCTTGCCTACCTGTGCCGATTTTTTCTTTGATGTTTTAAACTGATTATTACCAGTAAAACAAAATTTGGATTATAGTTACGAGTACGTAAATAGCAAGAATTTTAATATTATGATAGATGTAAATAAGACGCTAAGAAAATTTTTGTGAGATCGAAAATATACCCGAAGCGCCATAACTGACCGATGAAGAGATTGAATGCGAGAAATTGTTCAATAAAACTACGACTAAGGGATCGGACAATAATATTATAGTCCAGTTACCATATAAGATGTCACCCAATAAGCTAGGTTAATCATTTACGACTGCTTTAAACCGTTTTAACTCAATGGAACATCGGTTTCAGATAGATGCAAAGTTTAAAAACTTGTACTGCAATTTTATGCAGTAGTACGAACAACTGGCCCATATGGTTAAAATTAGTCCTGCGAAAAAAAAGCGGATACTATTTACCCCATCATGGCGTTTTAAAAGTAAGTACCATGACAAAACTTTGGGTATAGTGTTCGACGCGTCCGCCAAATGGTCTAGCGGTTTATCTGTTAATGACATTCTCAAGGTAGGACCAGTTATCCAATCATCTTTAATCAAAATTCTGGTTCGATTTCGCACACGCAAATTTATAATTACTGGCCACATCGAAAAAATGTATAGAATGATATGGTTGAGTCAACAAGATAAAGAGCAGCAATAAATTCTGTGGCGATTAAGCCCATCCGAACCACCAAGTGTTTATGAACTTCAAACAATTACTTACGGTACTGGACCTGCATCATTTGAATGAAAGATGAATATGCATTTGCATCGAGAATCTTATTGACGTCTATGTCGACGATGTCATTTGTTGACGACGTTATTAATAAACAACTAAAACAAAGTGGGTTCAACTTGGCAAATTACAATCAAATAATTCAGACATATTGGCAAAAGACAATCCATCAGCACTTAACACAAACCAAATTAGCGAAGATGAAAACTGCAAGGTAAAAGGATAAAAATGGAACTCGACCACCGATACATATTCTTTAAATGGTTAAACTAGTATCGCTAGAGCAAAACACTAAACGGACACTCTAGCAAAATTTTTGATCCGTTGGGCTCGTTATCACCCGTTACAATAAAAAAAAAAATTCTGTTTCAAAAATTATGGTTGAAATCACTTGGGTGGGATGGGATGCTGAACTTTCAATATACGTGCGGCAGCAATGGTTCCTAATTAAAAATAATCTTCATGCAATAAGAAGTTTAACGATTTTCAGATGGCTGGGTACTAGTTCCAATATAAGATTGCACGGTTTGAATGATTCTAGTAATGATGCTAATGCGGCATTTAGTGTGTCACGTCAAATTAGTCGAGTACCACATCTAAATCATAATGGCAAAAAGCAGGATCAGCCCAATAAAACAGATAAGTCTTCCGCGTTCAGGCACATGATGAAATCTGTGGAATTAACTATTCGTGTACCTATTGATAAAATTGTATTGTGGACAGACTCAAAACTGATATTAGACTGATTAAAAATGATAAGCGAGATTACTGGAGAAAGACAAGTTAAAAATAAAAAGTTGAGGTTAAAGTTAAAAATTTAAAGCTTAAATGTTAAAGAAGTTAAATTTGAAAAGTTAAACATAACAAATTAAAGTCAAAGTTAAAACAGTTAAAATAAAAAAAATAAAAGTTACAGTTTAAAAGTTAAAGGTAAAATTAATAAAAAGTTCAATTTAATAAACTAAAGTTAAAAAGTTCAGGCTTAAAAGTTAAAGTTAAGAAGTTAAAGTTAAAACGTTAAAGTTAAAAAGTTTGTTAAAAAGTTAAAGTTAGAACGCAAAAGTTACAAAGATAATGTTAGAGTTTAAAAGTTAAAGTTAAAAAATTTAAAATTTAAAAAGTTTGAAAGTAAAAGTCTAAAAATTATAAAAAGTTAAAGTTTAAAAGTTGAAGTTAAAAAATTAAGTTAAAACAAGTTAAAAGTTAAAAAATTTAAAAGTTTAAAAGTTAGAGTTAAAAAGTTTAATAGTTCAAGTTAAAGTTAAAATGCTAAAGTTAATCTTAAAAAGTTATCATTATAGTTAAAAAGTTTAATATAAAAAGCTAAAGTTTAAACCGTTAAAATAAAAAAATAAAAGTTACAGTTTAAAAGTTAAAGGTAAACTTAATAAAAAGTTAAATTTAAAAAACTAAAGTTAAAAAGTTCAGACCTAAAAGTTAAAGTTAAAAAGTTAATGTTAAAACGATAAAGTTAAAAAGTTAGTTAAAAAGTTAATGTTAAAACGCAAAAGTTGAAAAGTTAATGTTAGAATTTAAAAGTAAAAGTCTAAAATTTTAAAAAGTTAAAGTTTAAAAGTTGAAATTAAAAAGTTAAGTTAAAACATTAAAGTTAAAAAGTTAAATTAAAGAGTTAAGGTTAAAGTTAAAGTTAAAATTGAAAAGTTAAAGTTAAAATAGTGTTAAAATTAAAAAGTATTTAAGCTAGAATAAGTTAGTTAAAAGTAAAAGTTTAAAATTAAAAAGTTTAAAAGTTAACGTTAAAAAATTAAAAAAATTAAAAAGTAAAGTTTAAAAGTGTTAAAGTTAAAATAATTTAGTTAAAAGTAAAAGTTCAAAAATTTAAAAAGTTTATTAGTTCAAGTTAAAGTTAAAGTTATAAAGCTAAAGTTAAAGTTAAAAAGTTAAAGATGAAGTTTAAAAGTTTAAGTTAAAAAGCTAATGCTAAAAAAGTTAAACTAAAAAAGTAGCAGTGAAAAAGTTAAAGTTAAAAAATTTAAAATTTTAAAAGTTTAAAAGTAAAACTTTAAAAATTTAAAAAGTTAAAGTTTAAAAGTTGAAGGTAAAAAGAAGTTAAAACATCAAAGTTAAACAGTTAAATTAAAGAGTTAAAGTTAAAATTGAAAAGTTAAAGTTAAAATAGTGTTAAAATTAAGAAGTGTTAAAGTTAAAATAAGTTCGTTAAAAGTAAAAGTTAAAAAATTGAAAAGTTAAAAAGTTAACGTTAAAAAATTAACAAATTTAAAAAGTAAAGTTAAAAAGTGTTAAAGTTAAAATAAATTAGTTAAAAGTTAAAGTTTAAAAATTTAAAAAGTTTAAAAGTTAGAGTTAAAAAGTTTAATAGTCTAAGCTAAAGTTAAAGTTAAAAAGTTAAAGATGAAGTTTAAAAGATAATGCTAAAAAAAGTTAAACTAAAAAAGTTGCAGTTAACAAGTTATAATTTAAAAATTTAAAATTTAAAAAGTTTAAGTAAAGTTAAAAAGTGAGTTAAAAAGTTAATTTAAAACAATAAAGTTAAAAAGTTAAATTAAAGAGTTAAAGTTAAAAGTTAAAGTTAAAATTTAAAATTTAATGTTAAAATAGTGTTAAAATTAAAAAGTGGTAATGTTAAAATAAGTTAGTTAAAAGTAAAAGTTAAAAATTTAAAAAGTTTAAAAGTTAACGTTAAAAAATTTAAAAAATTTTAAAATTAAAGTTAAAAAGTGTTAAAGTTAAAATAAGTTAGTTAAAAGTTAAAGTTTAAAAATTTAAAAAGTTTAAAAGTTAGAGCTAAAAAGTTTAATGGTTCAAGTTAAAGTTTAAGTTATAAATCTAAAGTTAAACTTAAAAAGTTAAAGATGAAGTTGAAAAGATTAAGTTAAAAAGCTAATGCTAAAAAAAGTTTAACTAAAAAAGTTGCAGTTAAAAAGTTAAAGTTTAAAAATTAAAAATTTAAAAAGTTCAAAAGTAAAAGTTTAAAAATTTAAAAAGTTTAAGTTTAAAAGTTGGAGTTAAAAAGTTAAGTTAAAACATTAAAGTTAAAAAGTTAAATTAAAGAGTTAAAGTTAAAAGTTAAAGTTAAAATTAAAAAGTTAAAGTTAAAATAGTGTTAAAATTAAGAAGTGTTAAAGTTAAAATAAGTTAGTTAAAAGTAAAAGTTAAAAAATTAAAAAGTTTAAAAGTTAATGTTAAAAAATTTAAAAATTTAAAAAGTAAAGTTAAAATGTGTTAAAGTTAAAATAAGTTAGTTAAAAGTTGTTTAAAAATTTAAAAAATTTAAAAGTTTGATTTAAAAAGTTGAATAGTTCAAGTTAAAGTTAAAGTAAAAAAATTAAAGTTACAGTTAAAAAGTTAAAGGTAAAATTAATAAAAAGTTAAATTTTAAAAACTTAAGTTAAAAAGTTCAGACTTAAAAGTTAAAGTTAAAAAATTAATGTTAAAACGTTAAAGTTAAAAAGTTTTGTTAAAAAGTTAAAGTTAAAACGCAAAAGTTAAAAAGTTAATGTTAGAGTTTAAAAGTTAAAGTTAAAAAATTTAAAAAGTTAAACTTTAAAAGTTGAAGTTAAAAAGGTAAGTTAAAACATTAAAGTTAAAAAGTTAAATTAAAGAGTTAAAGTTAAAATTGAAAAGTTAAAGTTAAATTAGTGTTAAAATTAAGAAATGTTAAAGTTAAAATAAGTTAGTTAAAAATAAAAGTTAAAAAATTAAAAAAGTTTAAAAGTTAGAGTTAAAAAGTTTAATAGTTCAAGTTAAAGTTAAAGTTATAAAGCTAAACTTAAAGTTAAAAAGTTAATGATGAAGTTTAAAAGTTTAAGTTAAAATTAAAAAAGTTAAAGTTAAAAAATTAAAGTTGAATAGTTAAAATTTAAAAGTTAAAGTTAAAAAGTTAAATTTAAAAATGTTAAAGTTAAAAAGTTTAAAACTTAAAAAGTTTAAAAGTTCAAGTTAAAGTAAAATCTTAAAAAGTTAAAAAAACCCAAGAGGGAATCATAAATATATGAAATCATATAATAGAGAAATTTTATCTGAGTTTCTAGTTTATTTAGATGCAAATAATTTATATGGTTGGGCTATGAGTCAGGTTTTACCATTTTCTAATTTTAAGTGGCTTTCTAGAAGTTGACTTAGATTATCCTGACATATTGCATACACAACATACTGACTTCCCATTCTGTTTGGAAACTATCAAACCTCTACCAAACAAGTAGAATCTTAGAGTTCAGTCCAAAAGCATGGCTTAAATCGTGTATAGATTTGAATAATAGTCTTAGCACTAAAGCTAAAAATACATTTGAGAAAGATTTTTTTAAATTAATGAATAATAGCGTTGTGGAAAGACATTTGAAGATGTTGAGAAAAGGACTGATATTAAATTGTTAACACACTGCCAAAATTTATGAAAAAAATTACGAGTTAGTAATCTTATTAGTAAACCTAACTTACATTCTCCTTCCATTTTCACTGAAAATATGGTAGCTGTTTAAATGAATCGCCTATCCAGAATATATATTAAACCTATCTACTATGTAGGATTTTGTGTTTTAAAGTTATATAAAACTTTAATGTATAATAACTAAACCAAAATTTAATGAAAATGTTGAAATGTTTTACACCGACACAGACTCCTTAATATATTCAATTAAAACTGGTGAAACTAAAGATGATATTTATGACAGGTTAATACTTCGGATTACCAAATCGATAATGTATATGAATTACCTCTGGTGAATAGAAAGGTGTTAGGAATGATTAAGGATTCTAGTTTAGCAACTAAGGCTGTGCATTGTGAAGTCGTCAAAGTCAAATTTCATTGGTGCTCTACAGTGGCAATGGTACCAATTTCGCTAGGGCAAACGAGAGTTAAACAAGTAAATCGAAAGATATAAGAACGAAATTAATTATGTTTATGTTGAGACCTCAAATTAAATGGCATTTCATATCGGCCGCAGCTTCTTATATGGGGAGACTAAGGAAAGTTTCAGTAAAGCAATTAAATGCTAAAACTTGAAACATTCATCGTCAAAATGTTTTTATTTTATGTTTATTAAACTTTTAATCCCTTATAAATCACAATTTAGTTGGAATTATATTCACAAAAAACTGAGAAATAAACTCTTGAGATACGTTCTTATGTTTCACTTGTTAGATCTTTTAAAAAAGAAAAAAAAAATTGTCATTTTTAAGATACATAACAAGATTAAAACTTTATAAAAACTATTCGTACAGTATAGAAACAAAACATTATTTTATAATAAGATTTTTAGTGTATTAATTCGTTTCTAGTATAAAGTTGTTGAGTACTTACACATAGTATACATCCAACTGGAGAGATTTCATAAAAGCTTATGAAGCTCGCACGTAAAAAATTATATATGTTTAACTCATTGTAAAAGAACTGGTAAAGCTATTTAAGACCAATCATTTTATATTAGCTATTTACTAGTGAAGCACTACTTTACACTATGTGCTCATAGCGTTGATGAGTTTATTTTTTTATTAAAGTTTTGTGACTTAAATTCTTTTTATGTTAATAATTTATGTCTAAGCTTTTTTGTATATACATATATTTGCAAAGATAAAAGCTTTCGTGATTGTTGTATATAGAAAAATGATAAGTGATTCGATCATCGATTCATGACACTTTGTTCTGTTCGTGTTTTTCATTTAATATAATTTTCCGCCTTGATTAATTTAATTTCATCAATCATTTACTATAGCGCACAGTTCGATAAATTATTGTTGTTGCTTTAATTAATATTTTTCAATTTATTTAAATCAAAACATTAATCAAGAAATGATTAAGCATTTATGTATGTACTAGTATGTTGTATTTGTATATCGACGTATTTATCATAATCAATTTGAAGGAAACTGGAAAATACAATCATAAATCATAAAGCATAAGCAAAAAAAAAAAACATCAAATATTAATAATATCGAAATCGATTAGAAATGGGAAATTACAAATATTATAAATTGTTGATGAAGCTTTTAATATTTTTTCATTTTTTTTTTTTTGCCGGTTGCCGCTCAATGGAGATTTTAATCCGATGGTTTTAATAAATTATATTGATAAAAAGGGAGAAATTCAATTTTATTTTTGAATTAGTTAGCGACGTGATTTGATGTAATTTTGTTTTATTGAATCATTACTGAAGTGATAAGCTGTAGTGGTTGAGAATCGAAAATTTAAATTGAATTTACTAATTCACATCGATCGTGTACAACGTTTTGAGTATCTTTTACAAAATTGGTACTATAATAGTAAGTTCCCGGTGATATAGTATAGTAAAGGCATTTAGTAAAGGCAATACGGATGCTGATTGCCTTCTTTTTGGAACAATGGGATGTTAATTTCTCCTTTTAAGACATGGTGAGGCTGTAAAATGCCTTGAGTGGAAG
Organism: Tipula vernalis; assembly: GCA_958295665.1. Taxonomy (NCBI): domain Eukaryota; kingdom Metazoa; phylum Arthropoda; class Insecta; order Diptera; family Tipulidae; genus Tipula; species Tipula vernalis. The sequence continues at coordinate 40,573,941 of OY282559.1, forward strand.
TCCGCTATATTTTATTTTACATATAGTTAAATAAGCTGGGAACTTTAAAAAGGTTTCAGAACTAGTATTCCACAACTCTACATATATAAAAGATACTCGAAGGATGGTTAAATTAATCGTCTCTTACCTATTACAAACAAGAATAAAAATTTAAGCTTCGAAGTAAATACAATTTATTTCGAAGCTTGCATTTTTGCGAAAAAGTGAAAGGTAGCGGAGATTAAATCATTTTGTAATGTGCAAACTGGAATACCCGAATTTTGGTAAATATTTGAGGCATCCTACATTTACCTTGGTCTAAAAAGACCAAAGTATTGAAATCCTGACAAAAATGATCAAAAATTTGGTTGGTCCAAAACCACTTTTCCAGACGTTTTGGAAGTCCCTGAGTCTAATAAAGTAAAAAACAAAATGTCCGTCCGTCTGTCTGGATGTCCAGATGTCTGAATGTCTATACCCATGGCATGTCGAGAACCGCTTGTCCGATTTAGAATTTTTTTTTACCAATCTGTTTCTATAGTCAAGGCCAAGATTTGAAAAGCTTTTGGAACCTGCGCGTCAACAGAGTCGACCTATACGAAGTGACCAAAAATACCTGGTTATAGAAATATTTACAAATCTTTTATATATGCTGGTTTAAATATTGAGTTGGGTATTGAGTTTGGGGTTGTGTTGAAGGTTAAGTTAGGGGTCATATTTGCAGGTTGTGTTGGAGTTTAATTGGAGCTGGATGGGATATATCGAGTTGTAGACAAATTTTTTATGTATGCTGGGTTGAGGAATGAGTTTGTGGGGTTGATTGTTGCGTTGTATTGCGTTGCATTTGTTTTGTTTGCGAGTTGAATTAGGGTTGAGTTGCGGTTTAGTTGGGGTTGGATTAGCGTTTAGTGAGCAATTTATAAATATATATATATATATATATATATATATATATATATATATATATATATATATATATATATATATGTATATATATATATATATATATATATACAGGGTGGCTGAGACCAAATGTTACTAACTTCACTCTGCTGTCATTTGTGTAGTTGTCATTTTCGCGCATTAATTTTTTGACAGATTGAAGTTTGGTTAGTTGTTTATATGTGGTCAATAAATAATTGTTCTAAATTAATATCTTAATAAAAAAATCGTAATGGAATTAAAACGTAATAGTGTAATTGCACTGTATTTGGGTGGAAATTCACAAACAGCAATAGTTCGTCAGCTCCAGCATTTGAATGTGAATAAAATGTTTGTGTATCGAACCATAACTCGATACAACGAAACTGGTAGCATCGCTAAACGCAACAGAGGCGGTCCTAAAAAGACAGCAACATCAAAAGAAATGATACGAAAGGTGAAGAAACGAATCCAACGAAATCCTCGTCAAAGTGCCAATCAATTAGCCGCACGTCTACATGTTTCACGATACAGCATTCAAACCATATTGAAAAATGAACTACACTTGAAGCCCTACAATATACAAAAAGTTCAAGATCTTACGGAGGCACAAAAAAAAGTTAGGCTTGAAAGAACACGAGCATTGAAGGCCTTGGCCGAACGTGATGAGATTCCAAAAATTGTCTTTTCTGATGAGAAAATTTTCACCATTCAACAGCATGTGAATAAACAAAATGATCGTGTTTGGTTAGAGGACAAGTCCAACGATAATTTGGACACAAGAGTTGCCATGCGCAAGCAATCACCAGCTTATGTTATGGTTTGGGCTGCAGTTACTGCAGATGGACGCACTCCTCTGGTTTTCATCGAACATGGAGTCAAGGTAAACCAAGAGATGTACCGCCAAAAGATCCTAAACGATGCTTTGCTACCTTGGGCACGTAAACACTTTGGTACGAACCGTTGGACATTCCAACAGGACTCGGCACCGTCACACAAAGCTCGAGCGACACAGCAATTTTTACAAAATTGCGTTCCGCGGCTGATTTCGTCGAAAGAATGGCCACCATATTCACCAGACTTGAATCCCATGGATTTCTCCATATGGTCCATTTTGGAGAGTAAGGTGTCCACTAAAAAATACGAAAGTGTTGATGCATTGAAGTCAGCTCTTGTTCGAGAATGGAATAAAATTCCGCAAGCCCACGTTCGGTCAGCATGCAATGCTTTCTATGGAAGACTGAATCAAATAATCAAAGCCAAAGGAGGTCATATCGAGCAGTAACATGTTTTTCATAAAATGTAATATGTTTTAAACATATTCCACGAAATTTCAATAAAAAATAATCAAAATTAAAAAAATTACAGCGTTTTCATTTGGTAACACTTGGTCTCAGCCACCCTGTATATATATATATATATATATATATATATATATATATATATATATATATATATATATATATATATATATATATATATATATATATATATATATGTATGTATATATATATATATATATATATATATATATATATATATATATTTATATATATATATATATATATATATATATATATATATATATATATATATATATATATATATATATATATATATATATATATATATATATATATATATATATATATATATATATATATATATATATATATATATATATATATATATATATATATATATATATATATATATATATATATATATATATATATATATATATATATATATATATAGAAACCTTACTACAACGAAAATCCACGGGACCAAAAACGTTTTCCGTTCGAAGTTCTGGAATATGGCCAAGTAGGATGTAACTAGGCTATTTCTTAATTGATTTTGATAAAATTTGATATGTGCGTTGGAAATGTTAGTTCTGGATTATAGTCAGTGAGGACGGAACTTGGCTATTTCTTTACCGATTATGATGAAATTTGATCTGGGTGATGGAAATGGGAATCTAAAACGATTTTTGGATAAAGTTCTCGAATATGGCTAAGTATAATGAAACTTGCCTATTTCTCAACATATTATGATGAAATTTGACATGTGCGTTGAAAATAGGATTCTAAATTGATTTTTAGATAAAGTTCAAGAATATGGCCAATTATAGGATGGAACTTAACCTATTATGATGAAATTTGTTGTGGGTGATGGAAATGGGATTCTAAAATGGTTTTTGGATAATGCTCTTGAATATCGCCAGGTAAGATGGAATTTGGCTGTTCCTTTACCGATTATGACCAATTAGTACGGAACTTGGCTATTTCTTAAAAGATTTGAGTGTAAATTTGACATCTGTTATGGAACTAGGATTCTAAAGTGATTTTTGGATATAGTTCTTGAATATAGCAAAGCAAGATAGAACTTGGCTATTTCTTAACCAATTGTTATAAAATTGGGCATGTTCGGTGAAAATTTGTTTCTTAACTGAGTTTTATATCTAAAAATCAATTTAGAATGCCATTTCCAACGCAATGTCAAATTTCATTTATTTATTTTTTTTTTGGTCAAATTTTAGAACTATGTATTTTCAAAAATCGTTTAAAAATCAAATTTCAATAAAACCGGCTAAGAAATTGTCGAGTTCCACCCAATTTCTCCATACATTTAGTTTACTAAAGGTTTAATTTGGAATGTAAAAAGGTCAATTGAAATGTTAAAGGTTTTATTTGTAGGTGTAAAAGGAACAAATTAAAGTGGTAAGGCCTCAATTTGAATTGTACTCGTAAAACCTGTAGCATTGCAGAAATATCTGTCCGTGTCTACTCTAATAAAGTGTCAGCTTATCTAAGGGAGGTTTTCATTGGCAAACTTCGGTTGCATGGGACTTAAAAGTTTGTCCGTTGAAGTGAGGATTCCGCTAAATTTAGTGTCTGCTGAAATTTAAAAGTGAGTGTTTTTATATATCTACAGTATGTATGTGGGATATTTAAACAAATCCACACGCATTGAACGATTTGAACCAAACTTTACACATATATTGTTTAAAACTTAAGAAAGGCCACTGTTAATATCTCACACATGCATCTCCTCCTTGAGAGATGATAATCAGGTCTAAAGTTACTATAAAAGAATTTCTAAAATTTCAAAAATTGAGTCGATTTTTGATGGCAGTATGATGGTTTGAGGGTACAATGGTATGGTGGGACGGTGGTATGATGGTACGATAGTGACTATATGATGGTATAATGGTGTGCTGGTATGATGGTATGAGTTGAGCAGAGGGTTGAGATTTGGTTCGAGCTAAGTTGAGTTGCATTGGGGTTAAGTGAGTTGATCGGTTGGGGAATTATTTAATAGTTGATTTAGAGTCAGGTTACGGGTCAATTTGAAAGTTATTTGGTATTGATTTGAGGGTTTGGTTGGCGTTTAATTTCGTGATTGCGGTTAGAATTGTGTTGTGATTGAGATTACGGTTGATTAATATATTGAGTTGTCATTTCGGGATTAATGTGGTAGTTGAATTAATCAAAACCGAAGTTCTTACCACCTCATGAGGTTTCAGCCCTTTATATTTTCTTTTATTAATATCTGACACAGTTTTTAGTTTTGACGTATTCATACAACATTGATCAACTGATTATGGTTCTTCATTATAAGCAAATTGGTATTTCCTTGTTTGGTGTTGCCTTCCATATAGATGTTCTATAGTCTGAACCCAATAAAATAATGGGCAATCTCCGAAAACTATTGATAGTGCTTATTAGTAATCCTCTGAGAATAGAATTTAATTTAATTTAAACCATAGGGACGGTTAAAATTTTGAAACACCATAAATGAAGTCCAATTTTAACTGGGCTGACGGTTTGTTTAGCTTTATTTAATGATTTCAAAGCGATTGATTTAGGATCTCCAGTTCTACCTGGAAATCGATGTGAGAGTTTAGGGATCGATTTTTTACGCATTAAGCGTCAAATTCAGCTTAATTTTTTGATTACTTACAGGCCAAAAGCAGGCGGACAAAGAGATTTAGCGATATTGTTTTAACATTTGCGTGTTCCTATTTTTGTATGCCATTAGATGATGAAAAATCTCCGTAGTGGTGAAAACCTCAGTGTATCGTTTTTCGGCTATGTCCTTTTGAAAATAAGCTTCCATCAAACCTGTTTTGGTTAACTATTTATTGTTCACTCCCTAATCGATAAAATAACTCGTCGATTCAAGGAATGGATGCCTGTTGGTTTCGACCTATGAATTTCAGTTTAAATACTAGTTTATCTAATAATCGCTCCAACAGCTGCTTGGTTTGGATCGAGAATTGTTTAATCATATTCTTAGAACACACTGCGTTCGGTACACATTTTGAGCATGGTAAAACGAAGGATAAAAATTTGACTTGAAGACGCTCTTGATTACGCCTAAGAATTTGAACAAAAGATCCCTATTTCTAACCTCTCATCTTGCTATGGTTTTTGCGTTTGCTTGAATAAATTGTACCACCAAATAGGCCCAATTCGAGTAAAACCTGTTTATAGAGGGTTATTTAAAGAATTTATAGTATACAAATTAGGGATTTTTTAGAATTTATCGAATTTATTTAAGTATAGTTTGAGTTTGTTAAAATAAATGTCTTAAATGGATTAAAACTAGATGGTTTTGTTAACGGCAATAATCGTTAGTTGATAATAAAACGTAAATAACTTTATCTTGTAAAGTTACTAATAAAGTTTCTGCATACGAAGCAGCTAGGATCAGCTTATCCACAAATTCCTTTAAAATACGGAAATTCGACTTAAAGAGTATTGCGCAAACAGAGGCCAAGACAGAGAAAATAATACTTGCTAAGTAAATCTGATAATTATGGAAGTCACACAACAGAAAGATTGCAGCAGCAGCATTATCAGCGGAAATATGATTTGCTAGGAAGAAACAAATTATAAAAACTCCTGCCTGAATACCACGGGAACCTTTAAAATATGCCCTGCATTAAGTGTGATCAAGGAACCCGGTAGTTACTGCTGGTAACAAGAGTAACTGGCGTACAACCGAGAACACGATGAACATAATGGAGTGGATGGGGAAAGATGTAGAAGACGCAGTTCAGCATGAAATCGCAATACGATAAAAAACTATTACGAAAAACTATTGGTCACAGTGACAATAAACGAAAAATATAAGATACTAATTAGTTTATAATTTTTTTGGGAATCAGCTGACGACAACCAAAGGGCAAAACTGAAATGTTGAATAGCCATTCAAGCATCAATTAATGGATATTTTTGGCACTTCTCTATATTTTTTTAATAGGTAGATACAAATCAAGTTTAACCATCGGATACTGAACCAATCACGAAATAAGATTAACTGCTCTAAAATAAAATGACCAAAATTCAAATCGAAAAAAATACCATGTCTTACGGGGAAATGGGGTAGATTTCTACTTTCACTGATAATAGGATGGTTAACCGAAAAGACAAAGAAAACAATAACGTCAGTTGTTTTAATAAGGCTTGGCCACAAAATGAAAAATTCTCTAAAACTCATTGAACCACTTTTGTTTTTGTTGGTCTCAGCATTGAGACGGCATTGAGTGGTTAGTAACATAAAGATCGTTTTTCCCTATAATATACAATATACGTTGTCAACGACTAGGCCAGAAATATGATGCCTAACCGAATTAAGCACAACCTTATGAGTCTTGTAAAATTATGCACAGTGGACCTTATTAAAGTTAGCCTAAAGTTTTCAGCCGAAAGATATAAAATGTCGGTAATGCAGATAGTGTCTTGGCTGTATCAGCCGAAAGTTACCAGCCGACATATTTCAGCCGAATCATATTTTAAATAAAATGAAAAAAATAACAAAACAACCTAAAAACTGGTATGTTCATGAAGTGATTTTACTATTCAATAAAGGATCATTTTGGTTTGTCACTGGTAAACAGTATAGGAATTATACTTTAAGTTTCATTAGAAAAGCTAAAAGTAAAATTAAAAAATTTGTATAAATTCAACCTTTAAAGTGTCATATCTGGAAAGTATTTCAATTAGTGTGCCTATAGTCAACAATTACAAATTTTTTAATTTTATATGAGCTTTTCATTTAAATGAATTTTCACGAGCTCCACACATGAAACTTGCCCTGATAATTATTCAAGAGATAATTATTGGTAAGGCACACTAATTGAAATACTTTCCAGACATGTCACTTAAAGGTTCAATTTATACAAATTTTTTAATTTTATTTTTAGCTTTTCTAATGAAACTTAAAGTATAATTCCTATACTGTTTACCAGTGACAAACCAAAATGTTCCTTTATTGAATAGTAAAATCACTTCATGAAAATACCAGTTTCTAGGTTGTTTTGTTATTTTTTCATTTTATTTAAAATATGATTCGGCTGAAATATGTCGGCTGGTAACTTTAGGCTTATATAGCCAAGACACTATCTACATTACCGACATTTTATTTGTTTCTGGTGAAAACTTTCGGCTAACTTTAATAGTATTTAGAGTGGCCAATTTTTTAATTAACCTAATTTTCTTAAATTTTTAGATAACTTCTCACCAGATTAAGAAGAATCTACCAAAAATATCCGAATGAATTTCAATGTTTATATGTATGAGGGTATATCTGATTAAGCAAATCCCCAATAAAAATATCTGTTAGTATCTCCTTCCTGCTGCACAAAAAAAAAAAAAAAATGAAAATCGTTCAACAAAAATAAGCCATAAACGGGTGGGTGTATTAGTGAGGAACTCAGGGAAAAAATGATCATAAGACAATATTATTCTTTTGGTTTTTGTTTTCTTTATATTTAGATAACACAATAAAAATCTGAAAATTTCAACTTAAGTGGCTCCATATATTTACTTAACATCTCATAGCTCGTTCTATATCAATTTCAATAATCTTGACATTTGAATTAAAGAATTATTATTCCATTTTAAATGTTGTTGTTGTTGCCTTGTGTTTACTTGTTTGACTTTCAAGATAACAAGTTGGAAAATTATGATAATTTTCATTTTTTTTTTGTTTGTTTTTGTGTTGTTTGTGTTTGTTTATGGTTTATCGTTTGGCACCGCAACAGCAACAACAACAAAAAGTTATAATTTGTGTGTATTTTTTCCAAAGATACTCGGTAAAAAGAAATTCTTTAGCAAAATTTTTATTGTTATTTGCGAATTTTCAGATACATTGAAGGAGAGAGAGAGAGAGAATATAGTTTTGATAAAGTACGTGCGTTTAAGATAAATTTCTTTAGAACTTTTAACTATAATCTATCAGATAATGAAGTATGTCAAACTAAATTTAGGTTATTCGGATAACCTAATTCTTTCATTTTTCAAAACACTTTTAATTTTGGATATTGTGGAATTTTTGCAATGTAAATGTAAAAGTTCTATTCTAGTTGAATCGATTAATTTTTTATGGAAATGATGATTTTCCTTCAAGGTACCAAATTAAAATCAAGTCGAATTGCTAGATTTTAAAATTTCATTATAAAAGCTGTAATTTCACAAACAAAATGGAAACAATTTTAAATTTTAAGTTCTGTCCCACGTAACCAAAAATTGATGCCTGTAAATGGCTAAAAATAATTTTAAGTCAGAAAAATCAATGAACATTTTTTGTTCTATAACGCTAGGTATTCTAAAAATTTTATAATTTCTATCAATTCTATATAGTCGTATTTTATAAGTTCTTTGAATTCAATAAACTTAATTCAATTAACTCTATAAATTTTATGAATTCAATAAATTCGATAAATTATATTAATTCTAATAATTCGAATAACCCTAAAGTTCTAATTTTATCAATTCGGTTGGTTCTATAAAGTTGTCTAGATTTTTTTTTAATTATTGTAAATTCATCAAATTATAAAATTTTATAAATCGTAATTTTCTGAAAGTTTTATAAATTGTAATAATTCTCTAGATTCTATAAGCTCTAGAAGTTTATAAATTTCAAAATAATTTTTAATTCTAAAATTAGTAAAAATGCTTTAAATTATGTAAATTCTATAAAACCTAATAATTCGATAAGCTCTTCAAATTGTATTAATTCTGTAAATAGAGCATATTCTATAAATTTTATAAAATCGAAAAATTCTGTAAATTTGAGATTTTCCACAAATTTTATAATTTTTAATAGGTCTGTAGTCCTCATAAATTTTAAATTGTTTATTAATTTTATAAATCCTCATTTTATAATTTTAAGAAATATTTAAATTATATAAATTCCATAAATTTTCTAAATCGCATAAATTCCCTATAAATTCTATAAAGTCTAAAAATTCAGTGAGTTCTTTAAATTCATTCAATATTATAAGTTATAAATTCAGTAAATTTGATAAATTTTACAAATACATTTTATAAATTCTAATTAGTTTATAAACTGAGTAATTTCCATTATTTTTCTAAGATCTTTACTCGTAAATTTTGTAGATCATATAATAAAAATTGTTAAAATTTTGTTCTGTAAATTCTACTTTATAATTTCTAAAAATTATATAAATTTTTGAAATTGTTTCAATTGTACAAATTTTATATATTAAATCAATTTTATAAATTCCATTATTTCTACAAATTTTAAATTCCACAAATCCTACGAATTATAAAATTTCTACAAATTGTGTATGTATATCTTAAAAATTCAGCTAATTATGAATTTTACATTTAAATTTTGTTAATTCTGTGAGTTCTATCAATTGCTTCAACACTGTCAGTTTAATAAATTCTGGAAACCTAAATTTTACTTATTTTAAAAATGCCATAATTTCTATTAATTTCATAAACTCTATAAATTCGACTAATTAAAAAAACTAAAAATACATTTTATGAATTTTAGAAAGCCGTTTCTCGTAAATTTTTTAGATTCAATTAGTTTTAAAGATTTGCACTTTGTCAGTCCTACAAATTTTGAAAATGTACACAAATGTTACAAAAACCATAATTTCTCTAAATTTTCTGTATTCTTTAGATATTTTAATTTTTATAAATCCCACAAATCCTCTATAAATTTTAGTAAGTCAAAAAATTCAGAAACCTGATTCTTAAAATTGAATAAGTTGCAGCGATTCTATAAATGCTATAAATCCTATTAATTCTACAAATTCGAATATATATTCCATATATTGTAAAAATTTTACAAATTTTATTTCCGATAATATTGTAAATACTAGTAGTAGGTAGTTCTATAAATCATTTCAGTTTTGTCAGTTCTATTAATTCTACACTATTATTTTCAAAAAATTGTCTAAATTTTATAAATGGTTTAAATTCTAAAAATGAACTACAGAATTTCTACGAATTTTATAAACTTTAAAAATTCTTTAGGTTTCAAAAATTCTATAAATCCTACTAATAGTTGAGATTTTACTCAATATTCAGGAAGTTATGAAGTTAAATTTTTTAACTTTCATTTCTGTAGGTTCTTTGAGTTCTATAAATTGTTTCAACTCCGTCAGTTTCTTAAATTCCACAAACTCAAATTTTACTTATCCTTAAAATGCCATAACTTTCAATAATTTCATAATTTTTTGAATTCTAAAATTTTGGAAGTTTTTGAAAATTCCATAATTTCTAAAAATTTTAAAATTTTTAAAGTTTATAAACAAATAGACTAAAACTTTTGTAAATGGTATAAATTCTTTTAATTTTGTAGATTTGATTGTTTTTATAAATTCTATAAATCCCACAAATCCTCCACAAGTTCTGAAAAGCAGTAAAAATTCATCGTAACTTCGACAAATTTTATAAATTATTCAACTTCTATAAATTTTTTTAACTCTGATAAGTCTATATAAGTACATACTTTTTAAAATATAAACATTAAAAGAATTTTATAAATGCTTAAGATTTCTTTTTAAATAATTAAAATACTTTAAATTCTACTAATTCTAAAAATTTCACTTATTTTCCGAATTTTATAAATTCTTCAAATTTTGTTGAATTATTTTACAAAATCAATGATTTAATTCTTATTTTATAAATTATTTAATTTGTATAAATTCTATCAATTTTATAAATGCAATAAATGCTATTAATTTTACAAATTCTAACAAATTTAAAATATTTGTAATGAATTTTTTAAATTCTTTACTTGTAAATTTAGTACAATAGTGATAATAATTCTATAAATTGTTCTTTAAATTCTTAGAATTCTAGAAATATTGTAAATTCAATATTTCTAGAATTGACCGGTGTGTAGTTTTCCACAGAATTCAGAAGTGTAGCTACACAAATTAATAGATTTCAAAAATGTAGCTACACAATTTAGCAAATAGTGTAGTTGTACACAAAAAAATGTAACAGGATAAGTTTATATTTATTTGCATGCAGAAAAAAATTAAACCGAGTATTAAATTAAAAATTATTTTTAATGGACTATAGATATCAGCTGACTAATAAAATAAAAATTAAATTGCACTTTGTTAAATATATAAATTAAAAGTAATGGTATAGTGGTCACTTGTTGGCCAGTTACAAGAAATCCTAGAGATGTCTAAGTAAATCTGAGTATGTCATATTATTGTTTGCTTTTAGTAGAACATATGGGCCATGTATCATTTTAACGCGACCCTCAAGGGGTGAGATATCGCATTTCCACACTTTTATTTTATACAAATAATGTCTAGCGGTCACTTGTTGGCCAGTTACAAGAAATCCTAGAGATATCTAAGTAAATCTGAGTATGCCATATTATTGTTTGCTTTTAGTAGAACATATGGGCCATGTATCATTTTAACGCGACCCTCAAGGGGTGAGATATTGCATTTCCACATTTTTAATTTTATAGTCAATATAGTTTAATGGTCATTTGTTTGCCAGCTAATTCATGAAATGAACTAAATTTTTAACCTTTAAGAATAAGTTTTATTTTATCGAAATTATTTTCATAACAGTATCATTGTTAAATAATTGCAAAACTAACGGATTTATTAGTGTAATGAATTAAACAATTTAGTTTGTGTGAGTAAAAGGAAACAAAATAAAAATAAATATTTTTTTTTTTTTCGCTTTAGTATATAAAGGAATTTTTTTTACATTCTGTTTTAAAACTTTGTCATACTTTGTACTGTTCATTTCGTGTTATTTTCTGATTTCGTTTTGAGTTTCTTTGCTAAATAAAAAGTTTTTTTCAAAACTACTGACCACTGCTTTCTACCGGACTTTCTTAAAAACGTGTATACATATTTATTTAAAATTATTGCTTTTTTTACTTATTGACCTTGGCTTGTTTTCTGGATTTCTATTGTACTGGTTTTAGTTAGTTGAATATTAAAATTGTCGTTGCTTGTAACAGCTAATAGATAGCTATTGCAAATATTGCTGTTTTTTACAGTTACATTAATTTATTCTGTTTGATTCTTGGATATTTTTTTTCTATATTCCATAGTTGCACATTAATTTTAACAAAATGTTAAAATATAATTATAAAAACAAAACAATTTTGTCTCTGCTGCAGCACTGAAAACTGCTTTAGAAGAATTAGTTTTAGAAGGTGCAATTTTGACTAGTTCTGATAGTTTGCAAATGAAAAGTATTTGTAAAAAATTAGGAGTTCAAAATTCATTAAACAATCGTTTAAATATTTGTTTAGTTTGGCGACAAAAATAGAACAAAATGGTTGTGAGTAGCAATATTTATTATAATCAAAACGTGAACACCGCTGGACCGATTCAAATGAATGATGAGTCAACTGTTTCAGTTAAAAATCATGAATACAGATTTTATGTGGATGATGATATTAATTTGGGGAAAAAAACCTTCGGCCACCAAGAAGGTTTAGCCCCTAATTTACCTAATTTTTCTAAACAATTTTTATTAAATCACAAAATAAAGTTAACATCATCATTTACCGGTCTCAGCAGAGAAGATGTGCGAAATAAAATTACCGAGTATTTAATTGAGGTTAGAAACTCTTTTGTGATTTCGTTTAAATCAATGAGGCTATCGTCAATAAAAAACCCACAAAATATGGTTGTTTATGGAAAGTGCAAACTAATTCCAGAAACAAAATATAAATTTATAGTTAGGCAAAATGCATGGCTTGAAATTTATTCAAATGGGCAAAGATGTGTAAGTCATGATGGAGAAAAGAAAGTGTACAACCAAATTAGGGGAAATAAACGAGAAAATATGAAAAACCAATTGAAATTAACATCATGTCATAATTTTTCGCTTGATCTAGCAAAAGACACTGATCTTAGTCTTTTTAAACATGGTAACACACAATCGTTTGTTCCTTCTAAAATTATTCGGAAAATAAAATCAGAGCAATTGAAAAAGGATGATCTTGTTCGTGATTGCGATATAATCGATATATGTCAAATGAACATGACTGAACCAAAAAAAAATAAATACATCCATGAGTTGTCACCTGATCCTTTAAAAGTAGTTCTGCTTAGGCATTATACTTTAGAGCTACTTAAAAAATATCCAGTAGATGGAATTTATTTTGATGCAACCGGTAAAGTCGCCAAACATCCTGTTTGTCATCCCTATCACAGCTACAAGCGCATACTTTACAATGCATGTGTTGTAAATATAAGCAATAATTTAATTTCGATAGGAGATCTAATTTCCTCTAAGCATGATTCTCTAACAATCAAACGATTTTTGGATGATTTAAAAGAACATATTCCCAAAGAATTTATTCCAAAATTTTTTGTGACTGATTGGTCCTGGGCTCTTTTAAAATCGATACTCCTCAGTTTCAATACCATGACTGTTTCTGAGTACATTGATTATACGTATGACATTCTCAATTCAACTACTCAATTGAAACAAATAAATAAAGTTGGTACTTTTATTTGTTGTGCCCACTTTGTAAATATTATATCGTCGCAATTAAAAGAAAAGTGGCCAAACGCTAACAGAGTAACAAAAAATTTTATTTTAGATGTATTTTGTGGCATACTAAATTGTAAGTCTTTGGAACATATTGACCAATTATTTGAACTTTACTGCATAATTTGGTGCACAAAATTCTCAAATCCACATGTTTCAGAGTCTCTTGAAAATTTAAAAAAAATAATAATTCAATTATATAATAACAAGAGTGAGAATTATAGTACTGACCCATCGGAATCAGCAGCATGGAGATTAACTCAACGAACAACATTCTTTAAAAAATCTGCTGTAGTCCGTATTATATACGGTTTAATCATATTTTTATCGAGACTATGAACTCAATTAACGATCAGTCTAATAATACCGACGAATCAAATTTAAACATCTATTATAATGTTGAATTTGTTAACTTTACATTAAAAAAATATATGGCTTTTTTAACTTTGTGGGGAGTGTGTTTTGCTAGGAAGAAGGGCATATCTGGAAGACTGTCGAATGCAAACGCTGAGAGTTGGTTTTCGATAGTGAAGAATCATTACACGAACCATTAATCTTTACGCTTAGGTAGGTTTATTAGTATTTTAAAGGATAAAACGGAGAAATTAACAAAATTAATTGAAATTAGAAAAATTTCTGAAGCAACTTATAATGAAAATGCAGTTGAACCTCGTATATTGGACGACCCTGATAATGAGCATCATGAAGAAACGTGGAATAAAAAACTGAAAATTCTCGATTCTCCTAAGCATTTTGGTAAAAGAGTATTACGACGTTTAGCACAGAGTAATTGTCAGCCTACAGAGAAATCTAAATCTATCAATTATTCAGATGATCGTGAAGATGTGCATATATTAAAAAATGGATATTCTTTTGTTGAAAATAGCGAAGTAATAAGTGTAATTAATACTTGCGCTTTTGATGCAACTACGCAAATATTTTTATGTTTATTTACTGATTCAGAGTATTTTAAAGGATTATTTCACACATCTGTAAATCCATTTTTTTAATTTGTATCTGAAATAAATAAATTTCCTGATAACTCACTTCTTTATAGAGAAAGATCCCGCCCAATGCAAGAAATTTATTCGAAAAGTACAGCACTAGTTCGTACCAACAACTATACAAAATTAGACGCAACTTGTTGTATTTCTTTTATTTTAGAGAACGTTTTACCACGACCTTTAACAGAAATTCATACTTGTTTACAAACAAAACATTCGGATGTATTAAGATAAACATTTTACCTCCCTTTCGAATATGTTTTTAAATTCAATCAACAAACATTAAGCAATATTCAAAATGCTATTGACTTTAAACCTACTGTTTGCCCACAATGTCAAGATATCAGGAAAATAGATTATTTTAGCAACTATGGCATAGCTGTTGCAGATGTACAGCTAAATAATAACAATTACTCGATTAGAATAAATGAAATTAGTAACAAAATTATATTGTCCAGCCAAGAGTTTTATTTAAAAGGAATAATTCATTACGAAAAGTCTAAAAATAAAAATGTGGCAAGCCATTTTCGATCCTATATAAAACGAAAAAATAATATTTGGGAGCAACATGATGACCTTTTAGCATTTCCAATGGAAATTAATCCTAATACAAAAATAAATCCTGCGATACTAATTTTCTCAAAATATTAGTTGCTTTTTTAAACAATGAGTTTTAACCCTAAAGAGCCCAACAGAGGCTATAAGTCCTTATATGAAATTTAATTTTCAATAATTATTAATTTAACCAAATGAATTAAGTTTATTTTGAAAATTTTTTTTGTATAACATAAAAGTGTGGAAATGCGATATCTCACCCCTTGAGGGTCGCGTTAAAATGATACATGGCCCATATGTTCTACTAAAAGCAAACAATAATATGGCATACTCAGATTTGCTTGGACATCTCTAGGATTTCTTGTAACTGGCCATAAGTGACCACTATCCCATTAGTTTTAATTTATTTATTTTATTAAGTGAAATTTAATTTTTATTTTATTATTCAGATGTCTATAGTTCATTAAAAATAATTTTTAATTTTATACTCGGCTTAATTTTTTTCTGCATGAAAATAAATATAAACTTATCCTGCTACATTTTTTTGTGTACAACTACACTATTTGCTAAATTATGTAGCTAAATTTTTGAAATCTGTTAATTTGTGTAGCTACACTTCTGAATTCTGTGGAAAACTTCACACCGGTCTAGAGTTGTCTAATTTGTAATTTTATTAATTCGTTAAATTATATTGGTTTTTCGAATTTGTTGCATTCTTGAATTTTTAATTCCTATAAATTCTTTTTCTTTAAATTTTATAAGTTCTTTTATTTCTATAAAGTCCTACTAATTTAACAAATTGCTAAAAATTAAAAATAGATTTTAATTTCTTAAATTCCTTGCTCGTAAATTTTTTGTGTTCTATTAGTTCTATAAATTCCTCTATATTTGTATTAAAATTGTGTAAATTTCATAAATTTCTTGAATTCTAAGAATTTTATATATTCGATAATACTAGTAAATTTTACATTCTACTACTAGATTCTTTAAATTCTATAATTGCCATAAATTCTGTGAATTCTAGAAATTCTGTAAAATCAAAAAATTTAGTAAGGCTGTTAGTCAATGTGTTAAAAATATTTAGTTAAAAATTAGGTAAAAATAAATAATCGAGGTAAAATATTTTTAACAACCAAAACATATTTTGTTGTGTGAATTGGTTAAAAGTTTGAAAATCTTAAATTGTACAAAATGTACCTTATTATTGTGGCAACAAAAAGGATTTCAAGTAAGCGCATTTAATTTGAAACAGATCAAACATGAATTCATTCTGTTTTTGAAATACATCTACTCGTTCTACCACAATAGAATTTACGACATCTGACCATATTAGAAATTCTACAATTACATTTGGCCCGTTTTTCCTGTCTGTCCAAATATGTGATATACGAGTGTATATATTATAAAATGTTAAATGCATGGTTCAAATTAAATAGACACGTTGATGGCATACATGGATTCAATAAAGATTTAAAACAACATTCAACAGCGGATAATTGAAATATTAGGTTATGTTTTTTTAACAACATCTGTCAAAGTTATATACGGTTAGTATCGCGTTAAATTTTTATTGTAGTGAATTAAAAAATATTTTAAATATACTGTCAAGTAGTACTGTTTTTAACACATTCACTAACAGCCTAAATTATGAATTTGATATGTCCTTAAAATTTACAAGTTTCTATTAGTTCTATAATCTGTTTCAACCCTGTTAGTTCCTTAAATTCGACAAACCTAAATTTTGCCTATTTTAAAATTCCTAAAATTTTTAATTTTGAAATTTCATAAATCAAATAAATTCTTAAAAATTTAAAAATTCAATTATTTCCTCAAATTCAATAAATTCTGTAAACGGCGCCAATTCAATTAATTTTTTAAAGTTTATAAATCCTGTAAATTCTAATAAGTTTATAAAATATGTAATTTCTAAAATTAAAATAAATTTTATAAATGCTTTGCTCGTAAGTTTTGTAGAGTCTATTAGTTCTTTAACTTATTTCAACTTTGTCAGTTCCATAAATTCTACTCCATTTGTTTTAAAAACTGTATAAATTTTCTAAATTGTTTGAATACTAAAAATTTTATATATTCAATAAATCCTATAAATTTCTTAATTTCTACAAATTTTAAAAATTCTATTAATTTTCTACATTCGATAAATGAAATAAATCTCAAAGTTCAATAAGTTATGAATTTTTTAAATTCTTTAAATTTTTGGAGGTTCCATGAACCCCGTGATTTATACAAAATATATAATTTCTACAAATTGTATAAATTCTAACGAGTCTAAATCTGTATAAATTATAAAATTTTATGAATTTTATGATTCAATAACTTTTATTAAATTATATTTATTTTTAAATTTTGTTGGGTGCATCTCAATAGGGTAGGGGTTGACCGTCTATACCCATGTATCTCGTGGTCTATATTCCAATGCTGCAACTATGTAGAAACCACCAAATTTGTCTAGTATACCTCCACGTGGTAACACCCGCGAAACGATGTGAAGCATCGGCGAAATACTAGAGGCGAGTACAGTACTCTATAAATGAGCAATGAGCAGAACAAATATGAAAACTAATACCCCAGGTGGTACACCTGTTGCTCAGGTAACTCTACCCTCTTCGGAGGTTGGTCTCATGGATTCTGGGGGAGACCAGCCATTGCTATACTGCAGTTATTTTAACCAATCCCAAGACATGTTGGTGAATAAACAAGCTGAATTGAGTGAAACAGAAAAGAATAATTCACATACCTTCCAGCGGAGTAACAAAGTAGCGTATTCTCCGATTAGAGGCGGTTGTCCCTCCATTGGGGCCAGCAGCCACAACACTCGTTCCACAAACAAAGAAAAGCTTCACAATGAATTGTGTAAAGCTAATAATGCATTAGTTGAAGCCAACAATATAAACAAGCAACTGAATGTTACAATTGTATGGATGCAGGAAGCGTATGAAGACGGTTGAAAACGAAGTTAGAGCTCTTAAGCCAAAGAAGGACATCGGTTCTACTCCTAACCAGAATACAACTCCACAAGAGTCTCATACGGATAAAAAAAAACTAGCTCGAGAAACTGAGTGGATTAGAGTTAAAGGTTTGAGAGAAAAAAGGAGACGGAATAATACGCCCTCCCCACCTCAATTAAAGGATAATGTTCCAAATATTATCCAGAAACAACCAAAAAAAAATACCTTCACCACCACCAATAGTAATAGATGAAGTCAAAGACTACGATGTACTCTATGAGAAAATAAAAACAATAACTGCTACTGATAAGTTTAATGCAAAGGTGATGAATGGAAAGACCATCAAAATAAACTTAGAAGATGCTGAAACATACAGAAAAATGACAAAAATGTTAAATGAAGAAAAACATGCTTGGCACACGTTGGAAGATAAACAAACCAGACCAATTAGGGTCATGGCTAAAAACTTACACTCTACGTGAAATCCAGACAACATAATTTATGACCTGAAAGCAAAAGGATTTAAGGCAACTGAAGCATCAATTAAACTAAAACGAAGAGGCAAAGTACCTCTTAACATGTTTATGTTGACCTTCGATACTGATGAAGATATCGAAAAAATTTATCAAATTAAGTACAGCTTGGGGTGCAAAGTGGTTATTCAGCCTCTAAGAAGATCTAAGCTTATATACCACAATGTAAACAATGTCAAGCCTATGGACATACACAAAAATATTGCAACAGGGAACCCAGCTGTGTCAAGTATTTAGGTAAACATCATACCAAAGATTGTGTAAAAGCCCAAAATGTTTAACCTAAATGCGTTCACTGTGGAGAAAACCATCCGGCTAACTACAGAGGATGCAGTGTTGCTATTGAACTGCAAAATATCAAAAATTAGAACGTGATTGCTAAAAATTGCAGTTTATTCAGGAAGCAAGCGGTTAAGATGAATTGACCCGAAGTAAATCGTAGAGTGTCGGGAACTACTCAAGGACAATTTGGTAAAATAAATTATGCTCAAGTAATGATGAGCAACGGAAATCCAGGAAAAACTGCTCAAAATGACGATATAAGTCAAACACTTAAATTAATTTTAAACAGACTAAATACATTTAATGAGCGATTACAGAAACTAGAGTATACAGCACTAAGGGAGCCATCCCTAAACAGAAAAATGGCCAATTATTTTAGAATCTTATGTTCGAATGCCAATGGACTGATGCAACATCAACAAGAATTGAAAGTAATCCTCGACACAGAAAAAAATCGATGTATGTCTAATCACGGAAACATACTTCAATAGACAAGCAATCATTAAATTTAAAAATTATCAAATATATCACACTATTCACCCTGGAAACACTGCTAAAGGAGGTAGTGCTATTATAATTAGAAAAAGGATTCATCACTATTAGGAGTTAAAATATGAAACGGAAGAAATACAAGTAACTGATGTTATTGTCAAATCCAAAAGTAGTTCTATTTGTAGGTATTGCTAGTATTTACTGCCCACCGAAGCACTCAATGAAAGAAAAAAATTATCTCGGGTTCCTCAGTAAATTAGGAAAACGATTTGTACTTGGAGGAGACTTTAATGCAAAAAATATTCACTGGTGATCCAGATTAACAACGACTAAAGGTAAAGAACTTCTAAAAGCTATCAGAAAATGCAGTTGTGAAGCCCTCTCAACTGGAAAACCAATCTACTGGCCAACTGATCCAAACAAAGTACTAGATATGATTGATTTCTTTACAATAAAGAAGATATCTGTAAATTATGTACAAGTAAATAAAAGCTATGACTTAAACTCTGATCATTCACCAATACTTATAATGTTAAGTGAAAAAATCATTCAGAAAAAAAAACTCGTTCCTGGTAAATAATCACATTAATTGGGCATGCTTTAGACTATCGCTAGAAGATAAAATTAACTTAATGGTTCCATTAAATACTAAAGAACAATTAGACAAAGAAGTTCACAAATTTGTAAACGATATACAGCAATCAGCTTGGGAAAATACTCCTGAAATTAAAACGAAAATCAAGGGAAACAACTACCCTATGGAAATTAGGGAACTCCTCGCAGAAAAAAGAAGAGCGAAAAGAGTATGGCAACAAACAAGGGCCCCCCAAGGTAAAACTCATTTGAAAAATCTCACTCAACAATTAAGAAGAGAGATCAAAGAATTGAAAGATGAATTAATCAGCAACTATTTAAGAAAATTAACTAATGATAACAGTACTGATTATTCTCTTTGGAAAGCAACCAAAAGAATTAAAACACCCATAATGCAGAATCCCCCAATAAAAATAGCAGGTAAGGAATGGGCTAGAAATAATGAAGGCAAAGCTCGAGAATTTGCTGAACACCTCGAAAAAAATATTCCAGCCACATGAAGACCAAACGTTGTAAGCCGAGATAATAACTGAACAGGCTGTGCCAGAAAGTAAAGAAATTCTACCCACAACACCAAAAGATGTCATGCGTAAGATAAAAGCTAATATGAATACGAAAAAAGCTCCTGGGTACGATTTTATTACTGCAGAAATCTTAAAAGAACTGCCAAGGAAAGCTCTGGTGAAGCTCATTATTCCTCTAAATGCAGCATTTAGAATCAAATGTATACTAAGCTTATGGAAAATTGCAGAAGTAATTATTATCTAAAAACCTGGTAAGCCACCACACATAATATTGTCTTATAGGTCAATTACGCTATTGCCCGTTGTGTCCAAACTCTTTGAGAAGCTTCTGGTAAAATGATTAAATCCGATAATCGAGAGTAAAAACTTCATGATCATCAGTCGTTTTCCAAATCATTAGTCGTTTTCGCAACCAACACTCAGTACAATTGAGAAAGCATTAGAGGAGAAAAAAGTCTGTTCAACAGTATTTCTAGTCGTTGCACAAGCGTTTGATAGAGTACGGCATGAAGGACTTAACCACAAGTTAAGGAATCTTCTACCAATGCAATTTGCTAAGATACTAGAATCATACTTGAAAGATAGGTTCTTCAGGATTAAGTTAGATGATACATTTTCTGAATTGAAAGAAATCAATGCAGGAGTTCCACAGGGCAGTGTATTAGGGCCGGTTTTATACCTATATACTTATGATCTTCCTACATTAGAAAACAACACAGTGGCAACTTTTGCAGATGATGCGGCGATCTTAGCTGTTGTTGGAAAAAGCAATGAAGAATCAACACAGAAGTTACAATCAGCTATAACTCAAATATATAAATGGACAAAAAGATGGAGAATAAAATTAAATGAAGCTAAATCAGTTCACATCAACTTTACAAACAGACGAATCGAACATATTCCGATTACCATAAATCGGGAAATAATACCGCATGCGAACACAGCTAAGTATCTCGGCATGACCCTGGATGCTGAACTACGATGGAAAGCACACGTCAAGAAGAAAAGTGAAGAATTAAGCCTTAAATACAGAAAAAATTTATTGGCTGATGGGAAGGAACTCTTCTTTATCAACATACAACCAGCTTCTACTTTATAAGAAAATATTGAAACCGATTTGGACTTATAACATTCAGCTTTGGGGTTGTACCAAACAGAGCAACGTAAATATCATCCAAAGATTTCAGAATATTGGTATGTCAGGAACAATAGCCTTCATAGGGACCTTAAAATGAATCTCATCTTAAACGAAATCCTGGAAAAAGCACGGAGTCATGAAGAAAGGCTCCGCCAACATGTGAACATTGAGGCAACTCAGCTCCTAATCATCACGAATTTAGTATGGAGACTTAATAGAACCAAACCTTTTGAGCTGGTGTGATTGTCAGTTTAAGCAGCATTGTGCTGATCTAAAATCCACTACAAAGATGTGGTTTACTTCAATTTACCAAACATTATGGAACGCCAATGGGAAGAAATCATTAATTAATTTAAGTTAGTAAATTAAGTCAGAAACAAATTGCTCAGTAGTCCAGGAGACTAGATTGTAATTACATAAAATATATAAATAAAATTTATTAAAAAAAAAAAAATAAAAAATATTGTCTTTAGAAATTCTAGAAATTATATAAATTCATTAGTAAAATTCTATAAACTCTATAATTTGTATAAATTTAATGATTTTGAAAAATTGTTTAAATGTATAAATTCTATCAAAAAGTTGAAATTCGTTTTATGAATTTTATGATTTCCTTAATCGTAAATTTTGTACAATATTACCATTAGTTTCATAAATTGTTTTAACTACGAAAGTCCGATAATTTCTAGAAATTGTATAAATTTGAATTCAAACATTTTACAGTTTTCATATATTCGATATTTTGTCGAAATGTTTCAAATTTCATAAATGCTATAAATCCCAATACCTCTTAAAAATCTCAAAATTTAGTAAATTAAGAATTGAATTTTTTTTTTTTAATTTTGAAGATTTCATGTGTTTCATAAATTGTTTCAACTCTATAAGTTCCATAAATTCTATAAACAACAATTTTTACTTATTCTAATAATGCCATTTTTTTTTTAATTTCTAATAAGTCTACAAACTCTGTAAATTATAATAATTTTGTGAATTTTACAAATTCTAGAAATACCAAAAATTCTCCTTAAATTTAATAAATCCAGTATGTACTTTAAACTCCATAATTCGTTAAATTTTATGAATTAAATACACTTTATAAATTCTAATAAATTGTTTGATTTTTATAAATTTTTTTAGTTTTTTAAAATTCTATCAATACTTTTTAACTCTATAAATTCTAAAAAATTAAAAATACATTTTATTAAAATAATAAAGTCTTTACTCTTAAGTTTCACAGATTCTATTAATTCTATAAATTATATCAACTTTGTCAGTTCTATATATTCTACTACACAATTTCTAAAAATTGTGTAAATTTTATAAATTGTTTCAGCTCTAAAAATTTTATAAATTCTATAAATCATACGAATTCTGTGGAATCTCAAAATTCTAAAAATGGTTGCATCACAGTTCTATAAATTCTACGGAAGTCGATTGTCCGCATCGTAGCTCCAACAACATTAAAATAAATTCAGGGAATTGTTTTTCTGTGTACAATAAACGTTGCTGCATTGACCACTAAGTGTATCCATATTAAAAATTTAGAACTTGAAATATGTATAGCCAGTTTTATAGCATGAAACCGGTGTTAATCTGTGATATCAAGTTGCTTTTTTGTTTTCTAGGGAAGAAACGAGTAAACCATATTTCAAAATACCTTTTATTCACAGTGAGAGTTAAGTGATTCTGAGAGTTAAGTGATTCTGAAATTCCATTAGGGCAAAGAAAATCCATCGGTAATTTGTACTATTTTCTAAGAGGTAACTTAATTAATCTTGAAGACTATATATGGGCAAAGAGAAAGAAAATAAAAACAAATTTAACAGATATTGAAACGCCACACTTGGTACTACTGGCGTTGTACTCATTTTGGAAACACTTAGCGACTGCTACCTAACGAACCTGGTCTTAATATCAAACACGTTGATTATTAGCATTAACGTAAGGTTTACAATTTCCAAATACAATTAAGGTTTTTTGATACCAAAAATTACATTTAAAAGAAAGCGCAGAAGGAGAATAATTACGATCGGTTATTTTTCTGTTCAGACGATTGCATCCATTTCTACTGCGTCATAAAAAATTTTCCTTCCAGATGAATTATGCTAAGAAACTAGACCTGATATTAGTTTTGTGCAAGAATTACTTAAACATCAATATGAAGTGAAAAAATTTACTTGGTTTTATCCTGCATTGCTGTAATTCGTCCATTTGCTAAAAATACAGACATTGAAACACTAATACTACTTTATTCCTACAAACAAACTCAGGCATTGAATATTGTCAAAATTTGATTTATTTTTAAATTTGACTGAAATTTGTATAAACAAAATTTTTGTTTTATCTATTTTCCAGGTAAGGGACGAACTAGAGGCACAGGGTATGCCACCCGTCGATCAATTAATACCGCCAGAAGATATTCTCGGACGTTCATATTGTCGTTACTCGGGTCCAAAAACATGATGGTAAAAGAAAACTGCACCATTCACCATCACAATTTAACATACAAATAATTAATAACCATTTATTTAATATAACAAATTATTAATTAAATAAAATAATAATTTCTTATTAATTAAGATAATGTATAAAATAAATTCTCGAGGTACACGGATAATTTAAAGGTTTATATATTAAATTAATAGATAGAATGTAAACGCAGACCACATGACTCTATATTATAGTAAATAAATAAAATTAATTTATTTAATTAAAATCAATTATGTAAATTTTTATAAATATATAAATAAAACGAAATTAAATCAATAATGTGCGAGAGAAAAGAAAAACCATATCAAAAATGTTATCCTTGTCCCCCTTTAAACCCCTTAATAAAATAAAAATATATAAATAATGTACTTAGTACAAGCACGTGTCTGGTAAGCAGATATGTTATTAAATGTGATTTACTATAAACTGTATTTGATACACATTGAGATGTAATATTTGTAAAATTGAATTCAGCTAGAGGCCATCGTAAATTAATAATATTTCACTAACAAAAATTCCATTTTGAAAATCCGTCCCCAACAGAACGAAAGAAATATCCTTAATCCTTTGTGTATAAACTTGGTAATGTTTATCGGTTGTTCCAATTTCCGACTTCCTGCACCCTAAAGACATGGACTACAAAACAAAATAAAAAAAATACTAAAACAAACAACATTTAAAATTTATGTAAAATAAATAAAAAAAAAAAATTGATATAAAGTTGTGCTTTTTCAAAGAAAAAGCTTTATTATTATTAATATTTCTTTTCTTTTATTAAAAAATTCACTTTGATTACGGGAACAAAGCACATTGCATTTTCCTTATTTCTAAACAAATAAATTATAAATACATACAAAATAAAAAAATAAATAAATATACATAGATAAATTAAATTAAATAAAATATGAAAATAATTTATAAATAAATGAAAGATTTATTTTTTGTCTGTAAATACATTTAAATTAAATTTAAACAAAAACAACTCTATACATATAATAAATAAAATAAAAAATTATTTTAAAAACTTCCATTAAATTATTTATTTATTATATATTATAGAACAATATAATAATAATTATATTTAATTAAAAATTAATTTATTTGTGAAATTAAAAATTTTAAATACTTTACGAAATAATTATATAAATGATGATATTTAAACAAAAAATCTGAAAAGAAAAAATTATAAATAAATTAATTAAATTAATTTGTAAATAGTAAATAAATAAATAAATATAATATATATATAATATATAAATATATAAACATTTATTATTGATAACAAAAACAAAAAAAATATTGATTAGATACAAAAAAAAAATAAAAAATAAAAATTAATTTTAATTAAATTTTGAAACGAAATTATATTTGTGTTTTTATTATAATGAATCTACATACTTCGACAGAATTTACTTAAGCTTCAAACTGCAATCCAGTTTTTGCGAAATATTTGAATCGGTATCACTGGATATCTATACTGAGACGATGTGGGTATCCTGCATATTTATATTATATGTATACCAGTTGTATACTGATTTTAAGGGGCAAAAATATCGCAACCATTAAGTACCAGCGGTCGATTTTTCAAAATTTGAAAATAACTCGAGACAGTCTAGCATCGGACCAGACACATTTGCTAATCGTAATCCCTCTCCGTTATGAATTGTGCTCCAATTGTTTGAATTCTGAATTTAAACTTCTGGGACAATAAATGAAAGGAAAGAAACGGGCGATTAAACATTCTGAAGAGCCAGTAATTTTCATTCAGAAACGGAGTAGAGAAGAAACAATTTCTATGTGGCGTGATTCAGTTATTGATTGCGATAATTAATAGTACTGAATAAAAACTTAATTCTAAATTCAAAACAAAAACGAACTAGAATTAATTGCATATCTTAAGTTAATATTCAAATCAAAAGTTAATACCAAAATCATGTGAAAACTCAAGCCTAGCGAAAAAATAGGTCAAAACCAGCATCAAAATTCAACTAAAAGCAATCCCAAAAAAATACATAAAAGTGTGAAGGCAAATTAAATCAAAACATAAACCAAGACAAAAGCCAAATTTTACCAAAAGACTAATAAAAGATGACGTCAAACGTCAAATCAACCAACAAGTCAAAAGTTAAGTCCAAAGTCAAAAAACAAATCAAATTTCATTTCAAAAGTCAAATGAAAAGTCAATTAAAAGTTTTGTACAAACTTAGGTCAAAAGTCAAATGGAAAGTTTACTTCAAAAACTATTAAAACACTCAACTCAAAAGTCAAGTCAGAGGTCATGTCAAAAGTTAAGTTAAAGTTAAGCCAAAAATATCTAGTAAAATTCAAGTCAAAAGGGACTTCAAAGGTTAAAGTTAAAATGTTAAGTATTTTAGGGAATGCTTGGAGTAGCAATAAATGAAAAAATCTCTTGTGCTAAAAAATAAATACTACAGTGGTATACTTTAAATGTCATGGGTTGCAACCGAGTGATTTAGGCTGCCAATATCACCTTCACCCTTCATTGCTTTTCCGACGGACAAGAGGTGAGGGATACGTATGTGTTCTACAAATATTTTCATTGGCAAGTATTCGGCAGAGCTTTTTATGAACTTGTCACTAGCAAGTCCAGGCGGCCATGCCATATATTAGCACGTACCATTCAAATTCAATTTCGAGCTTTGAATTGATGATATGGCTTCCTCAGTGGCTTTTAATTTGCAGTAGTACAAACTGAATATTAAAAATAAAATTCTTAAAGAATCAATATGCAAGCAATCTCCCCTCTTGTAATTCCATCCACGTTCCTTCGCTTTGTCCCATTTTATTTGCTAATGCATTGTGTTATTGCATATTCCTAAAAACATCATAAAGCAGAAATTCTTAATAGTTATTCAACCAATACTTTTTTATACTAGTCCAATCCAGCCATAAGCTAAGTCAAAAGTCAATTCAAATGTCAAGTCAAAAATCAAGAACATCCTTATGAATACCGTTGGTCATATTCTCGATATTCTAAACAATCGCAATCATTGGCAAAAAATTTGATTCTGGCACACCTCGATCGCGTCTTCTAACGGACGATACAGGGATTCAACAGTGAATACTGACAAGAAAGGTACGACAGGTGTACCTCATCGATTAAAGAGCACAAAGAAAAATAGTGAGGTAATTTTTTTTTTGCTAACTCGCTAAAATAAGGGGTAAAGCTACCCCGCCCCGCGCGAAAATAGTGGAGGCAACAAAATAAGGGATGCAACCTCTAAGGTCCGATTGACTATGAGTTATTTCTATATTTTATGACAAAAATTTTCCATTTTGTTTTATCAAATAATTTTGAATGGTTTAAGATATTTCTAGAAAGGTATTTTGCGGGTATTACATAGTTATATTAGCGAGCTAGCACTAAAAAAATGCAAGACTCACTTTTTGGGGTTTTTATTATTGGAAAATTTCAAAACAATCGATAAGGTAGTACCTGGAGAATCTTAATTGTAATCACTATAACGTCACCATAACCTTTGTGGCTGGGATTCGTTTGTGAATAGTACCCTTTCCTCCAATAAGTTCGCCATCTATTGAGAATAATTATTTAAAATTGGTTGCCCTTGTTACCGTAGATGTATCGTATTACCGCTAGTTACGATCATCTACTAATGATGATCCATTTGTTGGTGATCGATGGATGTTGCTCACACCGGTTGTAGTTACTCTCGATTGTGCATTATCTTTTTCATTATTTGTTTCGGTTGTTATCATTTGCTGTTCCTCTGCTTTATGGAGTATTTAATTACGTTTCACAAATTATGCCTTTGATGATTTCAAGAGGATTTTGACGTTGACCATTGTTGCATTGCCATTTCCAATTTTACCATTGCCCTTAAATTTTCTATTTTCCGCTCTATCAAATTTAATTTTATTTCCACTATCACCGATTTACTTTTACTAAATGTCACTTGTACAATATTATGACTAGAATTTCTTATGTTCTCCGAATAGCTTGGCCAATGCTCTCTGGAAAGAAAGTTGAATCGCCTGCTTTTTTTCAATGTAATATTATAAAATGCTTTACGTACCGCATATACCTAACATTGCATTGGCTTAGGTTGACCGAAAACATCATAACCGAATAAAGTTTATTGTACGATGGTTTACCAACAAAATCGTAGTTTGTTAAAACATAAGTCAAAAATTCGGGATTACTCAGAAATCTCAATAATGAAAACCCTCTTAAGATCTCGGAAAACACAAAGTATGTGTCAGAAGACCCATTAGATTTTTGTTAAATACGATTAAATGCCATTTGATAACAAAAGGATACCACAAAGTTTTTATTTAAGCCAGTAAAACAGAAATGTTACTAATAATGAAAACATCAATAATTTTGAAAAAAAAAAAATTATCACGTTTTCTTGTCATCCAACTTGATTTTATGGGATTCATTTTTGTCTGCGATATCGAGAGTAATCCTGAAATATAAATCACGACCACCCCTAAGGTCCCGCCAAAAGATTCGTAAAGCAAAAAGCTAAGTAAAATGTAAAGTTAAAAATCAAGCCGTAATTTAAGCCAATAGCCAAGAATAAACTGAATTGAAAACTCAAATCAAAAGTTAAATCAAAAGCCACCCCAAAAGTAAAGTCATTAGTTATGTCAAGAAACGGTCAAAAGTGAAGTTAAAATTAAATTTAAAAATTAAATGAAGCCAACCGACAAACAAAAATCGTAAAAGTTAGTTCAAAAATCAAGCCAAACGTCAAGCAAAAAATTAGTTCAAAAGTCGTGTCAATAGATAGACAAAAGTAAAGTTAACATTTAACGCAGAAATCGAGCCAAACGATAAGCCAAAATCAAATAGATGTTAGATCAAAAGTCAAATAAAAAGTTAAGTCCAACGGCAGGTCAAAAGTTAGGTTTAAGGTCAAGTCAAAAATCAAATCGAAATTTTTGTCCGGAGCTAAAAAAAAATGTTAGTCAAAATTTAGGTCAAAAGTTAAGTAAAAAATAAAGTGAAAATTCTAGTTCAATATCAGGCCAAAAATCAAGTGAAAAATCGACTCAAAAGTGTAATCAAAAGTCAAGTCAAAAGTAAAGTCAAAAGTCAAGTCAAAAGTCAAGTCAAAAGTCAAGTCAAAAGTCAAGTCAAAAGTCAAGTCAATAGTCAAGTCAATAGTCAAGTCAAAAGTTTAGTCAAAAGTCAAGTCAAAAGTAAAGTCAAAAGTCAAGTCAAAAGTCAAATGAAAAGTCAAGTCAAAAGTCAAGTCAATAGTCAAGTAAAAAGTCAAGTCAAATGTCAAGTTAAAAGTCAAGTTAAAAGTCAAGTTAAAAGTCAAGTTAAAAGTCAAGTTAAAAGTCAAGTTAAAAGTCAAGTTAAAAGTCAAAAGTCAAGTCAAAAGTCAAGCCAAAAATCAAATCAAAAGTCAAGTCAACAGTCAATTAAAGTCAAAAGTCAAGTAAAGTCAAAAGTCAAGTGAAAAACCAATGAAATGTTAGGTCAGTTTCTAAGAAAAAAAAGCTCAATATCAAGTCAATTGTCAAACAAAAAATTTAGTCAAAAACCGACTCAAAAGTCAAGTCTAAATTCTAATTGAAAGTCAAAACAGGAGTTAAGTCAAAAATCAAGTCTAAATTAAAGCCAAAATCTAAGTATAAAATTAATACAAATAAAAGCCAAAAGTAAAGTTAAAAGTTGAGTCAAAAATCTGACGAAGTTGGTATAAAAAAGTCAATTATCAAATCGAGCCAAACAACAGGCGAAAAATCATGTTAAAGTTAGATCAAAAGTCAAGCCATTAGTTAAGTCACAAGTCAGGTCAAAACGTCAATTCAAAAATCAAGTAAAATATCAAAATTCAAACCTAAATTCAAATTAAGAATCAATTGTGAAATTAACTCAAATATCAGGTCGAAAGCTAATCAAAAAATAAAATTAAAACTCAAGTCAAATTGTAAGCCGAAAGTAAAGTAACAATTTAAATCAAAATCAAATCAAGCCAAACGATAAACGAAAAATTAAATGAAACTTTGTTCAAAAGTGAAGTGAAATGTGTAGTTAACAATTAAATCTAAAGTTTGGTCAAAAGGCAAGGAAAAAACCAATCAAAGGGCAAGTCAGAAATAAAGTCAAAATTCAAATATTAGGTCTAACATTAGGTCAAATTTTATGCCATACATCAACCCCTAATTTAAGCAAAAAGTGAAGTGTAAATATAAGTCAAGAGTTAAGAATAAAGTTAAATCAAAAGTTAGATCAAATGAAGTGCCAAAAATTAAGTTAAAAAAAATAAGTTAAAAATGTACTCAAAATTTAGATCAAACATCAAATCAAACCAAAAGGTATGTTGAGCAAGAGTTGGGTCAAAAGTTTAGTTAAAATCCACTTAATAACCAAACCATAATTTAAGCCAAAAATCAAGTTTAAAGGTAAATCAAAAGGTTAATCAAATATCTGTCAAAAGAGAAGTCAGAAATTAAGCCAAAAATCAAATCAAGCCAAACGCCTAATAAAAAATCAAGTGATAGTTCGGTCGAAAGTAAAGTCAGTCAAAATTTAAGGCAAAAGTCAGGCTAAAAGTCAAGTAACATTGTCAAAACAAATGTCAAATAAAAATCAATCAAAAGGTCAAAAACTGAGCCATAATTTAAGCTAAAAGTCATGTAGGTAAAAAGTAAAAAGTTAAGTCTAATGCCAAGATAAAAGTCAAGCTAAATTTCTGTCAAAAATTCTGTCAAAAAGAAATCAAAAGTTTAACCAAAAATCTAACCTAGGCAAATGACAAGAAGTCAAAAGTTAAGTGAAAAGTCAGATTACAAATAATGTTTAAAGGCAAATCAAATGTCAAGTTCACAGTTGAGTCAAAAATAAAGTGAAATGTTAAGTTCAAAATTTAACAATAATTTAAACCAAACATCAAATATAAAGTAAAGTCAAAAGTCAATCCAAAATCCAAATTATAAGTTTAGTTAAAAATCTATCAAAAGAAAAGTCAACATTTAAAGCAAAAATCAAATATAGCAAAACGACAATCAATAAATCAAATGACAGTTAGGTCAAAAGAGAAGTAAAAAGTTAAGTCAAAAGAAAGATCAAACGTTAACTTAGAAGTTAAGTAAAAGATCAATCAAAAGTCAAGTCAAACACCAAGTCAAAAGTTAATTCTAAAGTCGATTCAAAAATTAAATCAAAAGCCAAATTGAGTTAACAAGGACAAGTCAAAAAGTAAGTCAAAAACCAAGCCATAATTGAATCTAAAATTCAAATATAAATTTCAGCTAAATACCACGCAAAAAGTCAAGTCAAATATAGGTCAAAAATCTAACAAAGATAAATTAAAAGTTAAACCAAAAATCTAACCCAGAAAAACGACAAGAAGTCAAAAGTTAGGTAAAAAGTCAGGTTATAAATCAAGTGTAAAGTCAAATCAATAGCTAATTAGAAATCAATCAAATGTCCAAAGTTATTTCAAAATTAATATCGATAGTCAAACTAAATGTTTGGTGCAAAATTTAGGCAAAAATCAAATATAAAGAAAAGTCAAAAGTCAAGCCCAATTAATAGTCAAGTTAAGTCAAAAATCTTGCAAAAGAGAAATCAACGTTTTAGGCAAACATCAAATCTAGGCAAACGACAAGCCAAAAACGAAATAAAAGTTAAGTGAAAAGAGAAGCAAAAAGTTTAGTCAAAAGTCAGATCAAAAGTTAAGTCCAACGTTAATTCAAAAGTTAAATCAAAAGTTAAGATTAGTTGCCAAAGACAAGTCTTAAATAAATTTAAAAGTCAAGTCAGATGTTAGGTCAAAAACTAAGCCATAATTTAAGCTAAAACTAATGTTGGTCAAATGCCAAGACAAAAGTCAAGCTAAAGTTAAGTGAAAAATTTTGTCAAAGAGAAATCAAAAGTTAAACTAAAAATCTAACCTAGGCAAACGACAAGTTATGGTGAAAAGTCAGATTCCAAATAAAGTTTAAAGTCAAAAGCTAAAAAAAAAAAAAAAAAATAATAAAAAGTCAAGTCCACAGTAAAGTCAAAAATAAAGTCAAACGTCAATTCAAATGTTAAGTCCAAAATTTAGCAATAATTTAAACCAAACATCAAATATAAAGTAAAGTCAAAAGTCAAGCCTAAATTTATGTCAAATGCCTAGTCAAAATTCCAATTAAACCTTAAGTCAAAAATCTGTCAAAAGAAAAGTCAACGTTTAAGGCAAAAATCAAATTTAGAAAATCGGCATGCAAAAAATCAAATAAAGGGTCAAAAGAGAAGTAAAAGTAAGGACAAAGCTCAAAAGTAAGGACAAAGGTCAAGTTAGAAGCTAATTAACCCGAATTGTCCCAGAATTTTTTTTAACGGTTTTTTTTTATTTAAACCCCAAATACAATGTCTCTGGAGTCTAAAATATTGGAAAATATCTTTGGGACATCCACCCCATTTTTAGTTTTCGGGAAAACCCCCGTTGCCATATGGCAACACGGGGACATACATAGAGAATTTTTTCAACAAAATGATTTCCATTTATAACTAAATATACATTTGAAATAAAATATAATTTTTATGTAAATTTCTTGAAATTATTTATTAAATTCAGTATTTCTTATTGTTTTGTGTGGTATGGCTGAAAACATTTCACACAAAGTCCAACGTTGCATTTGACGCAAGCAGCACGTCCAATAGATTTGCAAATGTCACCAGGGCAGCGTCTTTTATTCGTTATGGGAATAACCAGATGGTTAATTCTATCGAAACGGATTGTTGTTTCTACAGCGTTTTCGTTAACTTTACGCTTCGGATTGACTGATGGACTTGATCGCTTTGGCTTCTCACCGTAATGTTGACAATAGTATTTGGCAATGTGTCTTTTGTACTCGAGCTGCGACATTCTCGATTGACCCAAACGATGTAGTTGCCATGCATTCTGTACAAAAACATCTACCAGCCAGGTAAAAATAGAGCTCCACTACTTTTTGCCTTAGTAGGCAATGCGATAAAGAGCCACATTTGGATCTAAACGGTCGACCTCACACATATATTTGTTGTATTCCGTCACAACACAAGGACGAGGAACAACGACTTTGCTCTTTTGTTCTTTCGAGTAGCGAAACGCGTTAGAATACGGATGTGTCCCAAAAGTGGTTTAAGCCATACAAACTACGCTATTATCGACCCATTTTGTTAGACGAATTCCACTTTCATTTACTGTTGCTGATTTGCAGTGGCCGCGTTTCTGTTTCTTCATCTGTTTTTTCAATGGAATTGGACATGATTTAGGTATACGGTTTTCGCGGATTGTTCCACTGCCACTATATCCGCGTGACTTCAAATGTTCTAAAAGAGGCAAGCCAGTAAAATGCAAATGGCAAGTTTATGGTAGCCTCCGGTAATTCGTCGATCATGGTAACGAGTGGTGCAGCATATTTGCCATGTTTTTCTTCGTAGTCTACATACGAACGAGGATTTCTTCCTTGATACGCTTCGAAATTCACCATATATCCAGACGGAGTGTATAATGACCAGACTTTGTAGCCAAACCGCAATGGCTTTCCTTTAATAGATTGCTTACATCCGTGTCTTCCAAAGTAGCCTATCATACTTTCATCATATGATAAATTTGGTTCTGGATAAAAATGTAACAACATTTGGGATTTTAAACGGTCCGTAATTGGACGAAGTTTCCACATTTTATCTGGATTCGGGTTTTCCCTTGAGCCGGGGCATGATTACTATCTTTAAAGTGGAGAAATTGCAAAATTTCGTTGAATCGGTTTTCTCGCATGCTGTTGAACACAAGGTAGTTCCGCAAATCATCATCGTTGCTCTACATACTTCAAAGACTGGTGTGATAATTATAACCACTGATCAGAAGAATTCCAATAAATTTTCGTAATTCAGCAACAGTAATTTTAGGAGTGACTTTCTCGCGAAACACCGCATATTTGGCTGATTCGTCTGCTATAAGTTGCATCAACTCGTCGTCCAAAAATTTTTCGAACTGCTCATGGGGCATAAAATTTCGGCAATCTTTATAATTCCTTTCAGGAAATATTGGAGTCATGGCGGTGGAATTGTCGTCGACGTTCCAGGTTTTTTTGTTTTAGATTTCATTTTCCGTTTTCTACGTGGCTGATCGATTGAAGCTGAAGTCGATGGTTCGTTCGATGTTGGAGAACTAGGCTTATGTACATCTGCATATAATGGGATACACGACGCATTTTCCACGTCCAATTCAAAGTCGGAATCATTTTCATCGCCCAAAGTTGTAATTCGGCGACCACTTCTCATTATTGGGAACCCCGCACAACTCATTATCGCCATCGTCCTTCCCGCTTATAAATCCATCATTTACGGAGGCTCAATAAAAACAGTACGAACTTCGTCCGTATCGTTACCCTCTAATCCTTCGAGTTCTTCGAGGTAATCTAGAGCCTCTTTCAACGTAAGTTTTCTTGAAAAACACATAAATAATTGTAATAATTGTAAAACGGATAATAAAATTTAATAAAAATATACCTAACAACAGAACACAATGAAACAATAAAACAAAAAAAACTAAATCCGCAATGAATATGCACATTTTGAGAAAACGGAAAAAAATCTCTGCGTATGTCCCCGTGTGCACAGAAGGCACAAAAACAGGTGCAAAACCCCTTAAAATAATTTTTATTACGTCATGTAGCACATTCAGGGTTGATCAGAATCCTTAATTATTTTCTAAAAATATTTTGTGGAAAAATAACGGAACTTAAAAATATAATCTAACTTACTTTTTCATATAGTCCATTTTAACTTTTTTCACAATATTTTTGTTTTTGCTTAATTTTACAACCTCCTTCAAGTAAGAGCCAACGCACAACTGAAATAATTTTTCTAGCCAAGTAACTGTTGTCCCTTTACAAAACAAAACTAACGGCAAAACGTTTTTAATTTTGTTGATTCTCTTTCTATATCGACACAAAATGAGATATAATTTTTGTTGCCATATGGCAACACAGGGACAATTCGGGTTAAAAGATCAAATCAAAAGTCAAGTAAAAATTAATCAAAAGTCCAAAGTCAAGTCAAATGTCAATTCAAAAATTAAATCAAAAGTCACGTTGAGCTGCCAAGGACAAGCCAAAAAGTAAGTCAAACCGCAAAATCAGATGTTATTTCAAACACCAAGCCATAATTGAACCTATAAATCAAATATAAATCTGAGCTAAATACCAAGCCAATAGTCAAGCCAAAATGAAGTCAAAAATCTGTCAAACCTAGGCAAACGACAAGAAGTCAAATGTTAGGTGAAAAGTCAGGTTATAAATCAAGTGTACAGTCAAATCAATAGCTAAATAAAAAATCAATCAAATATGAAATCCAAAGTTAAACCAAAAAAATAAAGTCAAAAGTCACGCCTAAAGTTAGGTCAAATTTTAAGTCAAAATTCAAATTAAAAGTTCAGCCAAAAATCTTGTAAAGGAGAAATCAACATTTAAGGCGAAAATCAAATCTAGGCAAACGACAAGCAAAAAACAAATTGAAAGTTAAGTGAAAAGAGAAGTGAAAAGTTAAGTAAAAAATCAAATCAAAAGTAAGTTCAAAACTAAGTCAACAATAAACTCAGAAAACAAATCAAAAGCCTGGTTACAAGTCAAATAAAAACTTAAATCAAAAGCCATTTCTAAAGTCAATTAGTCAACGGTTGAATAAATGACAATTTCAATCATTTTAAAATTAAGGACGACTGTTATTGATGTGCTATGACACAGGAATATGTGAACATCTGCTATATGGCTTAATTTCCGCGGTGTCGTCTCGTAACTCTTTAAGACCGTATTACTTTTTTTTATTTTATTTTTGAGCGCTTGCAAGAAACCAAGTTTAACAATACATCTATATGGTCACCAAATAGTGCAGTTACCCTCTAGCAGTACTTACAGGTCATTCCATTTTTAACTTTTCCGAATGAAATTGGTTTCAACTAAAATAACCCTGCCAATTTATCTTTTATAATCCTCATCTTATTATTCTATCTCTTATGCTAAGATCCTATACTAGCATCTTAAAATTTCTAATCCATTTTTAATCATTACCAGTGTTAAAGGGTAAAAACAAAAAGAGCAAAACCAAAATCAAATTACCAGATACAATAATTTCAAAAGTTTTCATTTTAAAACCAAAACTATTCAGAACCCATACTACAAAATACCAAAAAAAAAAACTCTTGTATGTATTTTGTAGTTTTCATTTGAAAAGCGCACACAATACAAAATTTAAAAAGATTTGTGTCTTTTTAATTGAAAATCTAACACAAAACGAGTATAGAATTCCAAAAAAATAAAAACTTTGTCGTAAAAATTTTTTTTTGTTAATTTTCTTAG
The DNA here is from genome assembly GCA_958295665.1 of Tipula vernalis. Taxonomy (NCBI): domain Eukaryota; kingdom Metazoa; phylum Arthropoda; class Insecta; order Diptera; family Tipulidae; genus Tipula; species Tipula vernalis. Next base: position 40,610,567 of record OY282559.1, read on the forward strand.
ATTAGTTTTTGCTTGCCATTGTTGGTGCTTCTCTAATTTTATTAGTTTTCTAACTCTTTTTTGTTTTCGAATTTGCAAAAAATATTTGTTGTTTTTTGTTGTATTTTGGATTGTTGTTTAATAGAAAATGACAGATTTAATTTTAATTTACTTTGAAAACATTTTCTTTTTAGCGTTGCTTTGTGTTTTGTAATTCGAGAGATGGCAACAGGAGACGACAAAACAAAAATCTGGTAACCATTTAATTTAAAAAAATTTTTTTTGGTTTTAATTATGAAAATAATTTCGTAAACAAAAAACAAATGAACACAGAATTATACTTAATTAAAAAGCTCTTATTGTGGTTTTCATCTTAAAATGTTTCTCCTCCCTCTGTAGACTTATGTGTGTCTGTGTTTGTACGTTAAAGTATAAACAACATGATGTGAGGTTATTTTGGTTTACGATTAGTTGTGTGTGTGTGTGTGCTCTCTGGTTTTAACACAAAACGCTACACATATACAATATTTTGATTGTATATGCGTTTGATTGACGTTGATATCTTAATTCAATCAAACACTATCAGACCAAAACTAAAACAAATCAAAACCAAACATTTTAATTATATATCAATGTATATGTGTGGTATCCAGTCTTCACAAATTTTTTTTGGTTAATCCTTCATCGTAACAATTTTACTTCCTTTTACTATTTTTAAACGTGGTTCACTCTGTACATGTAGTACATGTAGAATAGAAAATTGTATTTAGTTTCTAATCTAAACATGACACTATCGAACTGTACACCTACCGATATAAAAATACACGTAACATTCTGAAAATTTATGTTCCCGCATTCAATTTTTCATTCTACATTTTGCCAATGACAGTACAATGAATTAAGTTGAATTTTCCATCACACGGATATATTCACGTTATGTTTTTGTACAAATGTCGGGGGTAGTGTGGAGGAACAGGTACATTTGATATTTATGTATACAGTGTTGTTTATGCACAGCGAAAATAATTGTGACAGTTTTTTTTTTTTTTTTTAAATACATTTAATCCTTTGGAATATTCTAATTATGCCCCAAGGGTATGGTTGTTTTGTTTGAAAGGAACAACACACAAAAAACAAAAGTTATGGGATAAAATTGCTTGTCACGCTAGGAGTTTTTCCGGTTGATTTTACTTTTATTATTATTCCAATTTTAAATTTTTTGTTTGTTTGTTTGTTCTCGGATTTATTATATGCGGTGTGTCGTGTGTACACCAAATGACATGCAGAATATTCCAAAGACCTTGTTCTATATTATGTGTATATACACAAGTATGGATTATAATGTGTTTGTTGTGTATATGATTAGTTTGCCCACGATTGTGCAAAGTGAGAAAATTTTTATCAAATAACAAAATATTTTGATCCAATCATGTATCATGTCGTTTAAATAGCGTAACATGAAAATTGAATTATGTTTGCGGTACGTAATGTATATACATGATCCTGTACACAGTGTGAATTGAATTTCAAAGTCAATGAAAAACGATTTATGCGGTATAGGTATATCCTGTTAATTATCAGTGGTATGATGGCAAATCATGATGAAAATGTCGTAGGTGTATATTTTATAATCGAACATCGCGGTAAAATAATAACAAAACAGCTATTATTATGTACTCGTATTCAAGGGAGCTTTTTTGTGTTGTTTAGCAGTTTATAGTAACAAAACGGATGTTGATAATAAATGAGTTTTAATTAACTAAATAAAAAAATGTGTTGGAAAGGGTAATAAAATGGTTTCAGTTTCAAACTATTTGTATAGAGGAAACACTTTTGTGTCAATCCAACATGGTTAATTGATAATAATCTAAAATTTAGTGGCGTATTGAAAGAAAGAAAGTTTTATTTCATGTTGAAATAATAGTAAAAGCTGTTTATGTTGATAAGAGCAAAACACTAACTTGAATTTTTTTGTTAAATATTTGGTATCAGTTGTAAATTGATAATTTTGTCTAAATTGCCACATTGAATTAACTTCGATTATTACAATTATTTAAATTTGTTATATTGCCTCCAAAGGATGAAGTAGAATTCCTCAAACGGAAACCAATTAAATTCAGTGTCTTCATTCGCAGAATACAACAATACAAATTGTTTATGATAAATATAACAGTGTCCCACTCTAGCTCAAAGTGTGCGAAAAGAGCGATATTATTGATCGGCAACACTTTAAGGAAGAATATGGCATTTTAGGAACAAATATGTACAGTTTTTACTGTAACTCTGTCGACTCTTTGTATTGAGCTGGTTCGCTTTACATTGTACCAGCACAACTCGCCGTCTAAAGTTCGAGGACAGACACAAAATTCAATTTTCCATAAAATTGAATTTTCTACGAGATGTGTAGAAATATTCGACCGATCTAAATGCCCTTTAAGGCATGACAATTACAGGTCACAACACCTATTGATAGAGGCATCAATCATCGAAATCGGAGCACAATGGCAGATTTTCGTTTTTTATTATCAATTTATAGTCTATAGTTCAGGTGATTTTCCATAAAATATAATTTTCCACGAAATGTGTGGAAATATTTGAGCGATCTAAACGCCTGTTGGCATGACAATTACAGGTCTCAACACCTATTGATAGAGGCATCAATCATCGAAATCGGAGCACAATTGCAGATTTTCGTTTTTTTATTATGAATTCATGGTCTATAGTTCAGGTGATTTTCCATAAAATTGAATTTTCTACGAAATGTGTAAAAATATTTGACCGATCTAAATGTCCGTGGCATGACAATTACAGGTCTCAAAACCTATTGATAGAGTCATCAATCATCGAAATCGGAGCACAATTGCAGATTTTCGTTTTTTTATTATGAATTTATGGTCTATAGTTCAGGTGATTTTCCATAAAATTGAATTTTCTACGAAATGTGTAGAAATATTAGACCGATCTAAATGCCCGTTAGCATGACAATTACAGGTCTCATCACCTATTGATTAAGTCATCTATCATCGAAATCGGAGCACAATTGCAGATTTTCGTTATTTTATTATGAATTCATGGTCTATATTTCAGGTGTTTTTCCGTAAAATTGAATTTTCTACGAAATGTGTAGAAATATTTGACCGATATAAATGCCCGTTGGCATGACAATTACAGGTCTCAACACCTATTGATAGAGACATCAATCATCGAAATCGGAGCAAAATTGCAGATTTTCGTTATTTTAGTATGAATTCATGGTCTATAGTTCAGGTGTTTTTCCATAAAATTGAATTTTCTACGAAATGTGTAGAAATATTAGACCGATCTAAATGCCCGTTGGCATGACAATTACAGGTCTCAACACCTATTGATAGAGGCATCAATCATCGAAATCGGAGCACAATTGCAGATTTTCGTTTTTTTATTATTAATTTATGGTCTATATTTCAGGTGTTTTCCATAAAATTGAATTTCCTATGAAATGTGTAGAAATATTGGAGCGATCTTTCAATAGGGGCATGAATAAACCAAATCGGAGTACAATTGGAGATTTTCGTTTTTTTTATTATGAATTCATGGTCGATAGTTCAGGTGATTTTCCATAAAATTGAATTTTCTACGAAATGTGTAGAAATATTAGACCGATCTAAATGCCCGTTAGCATGACAAATACAGGTCTCAACACCTATTGATAGAGTCATCAATCATCGAAATCGGAGCACAATTGCAGATTTTCGTTATTTTATTATGAATTTATGGTCTATATTTCAGGTGATTTTCCATAAAATTGAATTTTCTACGAAATGTGTAGAAATATTCGAGCGATCTTTTGATAGGGGCATCAATCAACCAAATTGAAGCACAATTGCAGATTTTCGTTATTTTATTATGAATTCATGGTCTATAGTTTAGGTGGTTTTCCATAAAATTGAATTTTATACGAAATGTGTAGAAATATTTGACCGATCTAAATGCCCGTTGGCATGACAATTACAGGTCTCAACACCTATTGATAGAGGCATCAATCATCGAAATCGGAGTACAATTGCACATTTTCGTTATTTTATTATTAATATATGGTCTATAGTTCAGATGTATTTCCATAAAATTGAATTTTCTACGAAATGTGTAGAAATATTAGACCGATCTAAATGCCCGTTGGCATGATAATTACAGGTCTCATCACCTATTGATAGAGGCCTCAATCATTGAAATCGGAGCACAATTGCAGATTTTCGTTATTTTATTATTAATTTATAGTCTATAGTTCAAGTGATTTTCCATAAAATTGAATTTTCTACGAAATGTGTAGAAATATTCGAGCAATCTTTCGATAGGGGCATCAATCAACCAAATCGGAGTACAATTGGAGATTTTCGTTTTTTTATTATGAATTCATGGTCTATAGTTCAGGTGATTTTCCATAAAATTGAATTTTCTACGAAATGTGTTGATATATTAGACTGATCTAAATGCCCGTTGGCATGACAATTACAGGTCTCAACACCTATTGATAGAGTCATCAATCATCGAAATCGGAGCACAATTGAAGATTTTCGTTTTTTTATTATGGATTCATGGTCTATAGTTCAGGTGATTTTCCATAAAATTGAATTTTATACGAAATGTGTAGAAATATTTGACCGATCTAAATGCCCGTTGGCATGACAATTACAGGTCTCAACACCTATTGATAGAGGCATCAATCATCGAAATCGGAGTACAATTGCACATTTTCGTTATTTTATTATTAATATATGGTCTATAGTTCAGATGTATTTCCATAAAATTGAATTTTCTACGAAATGTGTAGAAATATTAGACCGATCTAAATGCCCGTTGGCATGATAATTACAGGTCTCATCACCTATTGATAGAGGCCTCAATCATTGAAATCGGAGCACAATTGCAGATTTTCGTTATTTTATTATTAATTTATAGTCTATAGTTCAAGTGATTTTCCATAAAATTGAATTTTCTACGAAATGTGTAGAAATATTCGAGCAATCTTTTGATAGGGGCATCAATCAACCAAATTAGAGTACAATTGGAGATTTTCGTTATTTTATTATGAATTCATGGTCTATAGTTCAGGTGATTTTCCATTATATTGAATTTTCTACGAAATGTGTAGAAATATTAGACCGATCTAAATGCCCGTCGGCATGACAATTACAGGTAACAACACCTATTGATAGAGGCATCAATCATCGAAATCGGAGCACAAATGCAGATTTTCGTTTTTTTATTATGAATTTATGGTCTATAGTGCAGGTGATTTTCCATAAAATTGAATTTTCCACGAAATGTGTAGAAATATTCTAGCGATCTATTGATAGGGGCATCATTCAACCAAATCGCAGCACAATGGCAGATTTTCGTTTTTTTATTATGAATTTATGGTCCAGGTGATTTTCCATACAATTTAATTTTCTTCGAAATGTGTAGAAATATTCTAACGATCTAAACGCCCGTTAGCATGACAATTACAGGTCTCAACACCTATTGATAGAGTCATCAATCATCGAAATCGGAGCACAATGGCAGATTTTCGTTTTTTATTATCAATTTATAGTCTATAGTTCAGGTGATTTTTCATAAAATATAATTTTCCACGAAATGTGTGGAAATATTTGAGCGATCTAAACGCCTGTTGGCATGACAATTACAGGTCTCAACACCTATTGATAGAGGCATCAATCATCGAAATCGGAGCACAATTGCAGATTTTCGTTTTTTTATTATGAATTTATGGTCTATAGTTCAGGTGATTTTCCATAAAATTGAATTTTATACGAAATGTGTAAAAATATTCGACCGATCTAAATGTCCGTTGGCATGACAATTACAGGTCTCAAAACCTATTGATAGAGTCATCAATCATCGAAATCGGAGCACAATTGCAGATTTTCGTTTTTTTATTATGAATTTATGGTCTATAGTTCAGGTGATTTTCCATAAAATTGAATTTTCTACGAAATGTGTAGAAATATTAGACCGATCTAAATGCCCGTTAGCATGACAATTACAGGTCTCATCACCTATTGATTAAGTCATCTATCATCAAAATCGGAGCACAATTGCAGATTTTCGTTATTTTATTATGAATTCATGGTCTATATTTCAGGTGTTTTTCCATAAAATTGAATTTTCTACGAAATGTGTAGAAATATTTAACCGATTGCCCGTTGGCATGACAGTTACAGGTCTCAACACCTATTGATAGAGTCATCAATCATCGAAATCGGAGCACAATTGCAGATTTTCGTTATTTTATTATGAATTCATGGTCTATAGTTCAGGTGTTTTTCCGTAAAATTGAATTTTCTACGAAATGTGTAGAAATATTAGACCGATATAAATGCCCGTTGGCATGACAATTACAGGTCTCAACACCTATTGATAGAGACATCAATCATCGAAATCGGAGCAAAATTGCAGATTTTCGTTATTTTAGTATGAATTCATGGTCTATAGTTCAGGTGTTTTTCCATAAAATTGAATTTTCTACGAAATGTGTAGAAATATTAGACCGATCTAAATGCCCGTTGGCATGACAATTACAGGTCTCAACACCTATTGACAGAGGCATCAATCATCGAAATCGGAGCACAATTGCAGATTTTCGTTTTTTTATTATTAATTTATGGTCTATATTTCAGGTGTTTTCCATAAAATTGAATTTCCTATGAAATGTGTAGAAATATTGGAGCGATCTTTCAATAGGGGCATGAATAAACCAAATCGGAGTACAATTGGAGATTTTCGTTTTTTTATTATGAATTCATGGTCGATAGTTCAGGTGATTTTCCATAAAATTGAATTTTCTACGAAATGTGTAGAAATATTAGACCGATCTAAATGCCCGTTAGAATGACAAATACAAGTCTCAACACCTATTGATAGAGTCATCAATCATCGAAATCGGAGCACAATTGCAGATTTTCGTTATTTTATTATGAATTTATGGTCTATATTTCAGGTGATTTTCCATAAAATTGAATTTTCTACGAAATGTGTAGAAATATTCGAGCGATCTTTTGATAGGGGCATCAATCAACCAAATCGAAGCACAATTGCAGATTTTCGTTATTTTATTATGAATTCATGGTCTATAGTTCAGGTGATTTTCCATAAAAAAGAATTTTATACGAAATGTGTAGAAATATTTGACCGATCTAAATGCCTTTTGGCATGACAATTACAGGTCTCAACACCTATTGATAGAGGCATCAATCATCGAAATCAGAGGACAATTGCAAATTTTCGTTATTTTATTATTAATATATGGTCTATAATTTAGATGTATTTCCATAAAATTGAATTTTCTACGAAATGTGTAGAAATATTAGACCGATCTAAATGCCCGTTGGCATGACAAATACAGGTCTCAACACCTGTTGATAGAGTCATCAATCATCGAAATCGGAGCACAATTGCAGATTTTCGTTATTTTATTATGAATTCATGGTCTATAGTTCAGGTGTTTTTCCATAAAATAGAATTTATTACGAAATGTGTAGAAATATTAGACCGATCTAAATGCCCGTTGGCATGATAATTACAGGTCTCATCACCTATTGATAGGGGCCTCAATCATTGAAATCGGAGCACAATTGCAGATTTTCGTTATTTTATTATTAATTTATGGTCTATAGTTCAAGTGATTTTCCATAAAATTGAATTTTCTACGAAATGTGTAGAAATATTCGAGCAATCTTTCGATAGGGGCATCAATCAACCAAATCGGAGTACAATTGGAGATTTTCGTTTTTTTATTATGAATTCATGGTCTATAGTTCAGGTGATTTTCCATAAAATTGAATTTTCTACGAAATGTGTTGATATATTAGACTGATCTAAATGCCCGTTGGTATGACAATTACAGGTCTCAACACCTATTGATAGAGTCATCAATCATCGAAATCGGAGCACAATTGAAGATTTTCGTTTTTTTATTATGGATTCATGGTCTATAGTTCAGGTGATTTTCCATAAAATTGAATTTTCTACGAAATGTGTAGAAATATTAGACCGATCTAAATGCCCGTTGGCATTATAATTACAGGTCTTATCACCTATTGATAGAGGCATCAATCATCGAAATCGGAGTACAATTGCAGATTTTCTTTTTTTTATTATTAATTTATGGTGTACTCGTATAGTTCAGATGATTTTCCATTAAATTGAATTTTCTACGAAATGTGTAGAAATATTAGACCGATCTAAATGCCCGTTGGCATGACAATTACAGGTCTCAACACCTATTGATAGAGTCATCAATCATCGAAATCGGAGCACAATTGCAGATTTTAGATCAGGTGATTTTCCATAAAATTGAATTTTTTACGAAATGTGTAGAAATATTCGAGCAATCTTTCGATAGGGGCATCAATCAACCAAATCGGAGTACAATTGCAGATTTTCGTTTTTTATTACTAATTTAAGGTCTATAGTTCAGGTGATTTTCCATAAAATTGAATTTTCGACGAAATGTGTAGAAATATTTGACCGATCTGAATGCCCGTTGGCAAGACAATTACAGGTCTCAACACCTATTGATAGAGGCATCAATCATCGAAATCGGAGCACAATTGCAAATTTTCGTTTTTTATTATGAATTCATGGTCTATAGTTCAGGTGATTTTCCATTAAATTGAATTTTCCACGAAATTTGTAGAAATATTAGACCGATCTGAATGCTCGTTGGCATGACAATTACAGGTCTCAACACCTATTGATAGAGGCATTAATCATCGAAATCGGAGCACAATTGCAGATTTTAGATCAGGTGATTTTCCATAAAATTGAATTTTCTACGAAATGTGTAGAAATATTCGAGCAATCTTTCAATAGGGGCATCAATCAACCAAATCAGTGTACAATTGGAGATTTTCGTTTTTTTATTATGAATTCATGGTCTATAGTTCAGGTGATTTTCCATAAAATTGAATTTTCTACGAAATGTGTAGAAATATTTGACCGATCTAAATGCCCTTTAAGGCATGACAATTACAGGTCACAACACCTATTGATAGAGGCATCAATCATCGAAATCGGAGCACAATTGCAAATTTTCGTTATTTTATTATTAATATATGGTCTATAGTTTAGATGTATTTCCATAAAATTGAATTTTCTACGAAATGTGTAGAAATATTAGACCGATCTAAATGCCCGTTGGCATGACAAATACAGGTCTCAACACCTGTTGATAGAGTCATCAATCATCGAAATCGGAGCACAATTGCAGATTTTCGTTATTTTATTATGAATTCATGGTCTATAGTTCAGGTGTTTTTCCATAAAATAGAATTTATTACGAAATGTGTAGAAATATTTGACCGATATAAATGCCCGTTGGCATGACAATTACAGGTCTCAACACCTATTGATAGAGACATCAATCATCGAAATCGGCGCAAAATTGCAGATTTTCGTTATTTTAGTATGAATTCATGGTCTATAGTTCAGGTGTTTTTCCATAAAATTGAATTTTCTACGAAATGTGTAGAAATATTAGACCGATCTAAATGCCCGTTGGCATGACAATTACAGGTCTCAACACCTATTGATAGGGGCATCAATCATCGAAATCGGAGCACAATTGCAGATTTTCGTTTTTTTATTATTAATTTATGGTCTATATTTCAGGTGTTTTCCATAAAATTGAATTTCCTATAAAATGTGTAGAAATATTGGAGCGATCTTTCAATAGGGGCATGAATAAACCAAATCGGAGTACAATTGGAGATTTTCGTTTTTTTATTATGAATTCATGGTCGATAGTTCAGGTGATTTTCCATAAAATTGAATTTTCTACGAAATGTGTAGAAATATTAGACCGATCTAAATGCCCGTTAGCATGACAAATACAGGTCTCAACACCTATTGATAGAGTCATCAATCATCGAAATCGGAGCACAATTGCAGATTTTCGTTATTTTATTATGAATTTATGGTCTATATTTCAGGTGATTTTCCATAAAATTGAATTTACTACGAAATGTGTAGAAATATTCGAGCGATCTTTTGATAGGGGCATCAATCAACCAAATCGAAGCACAATTGCAGATTTTCGTTATTTTATTATGAATTCATGGTCTATAGTTTAGGTGGTTTTCCATAAAATTGAATTTTATACGAAATGTGTAGAAATATTTGACCGATCTAAATGCCCGTTGGCATGACAATTACAGGTCTCAACACCTATTGATAGAGGCATCAATCATCGAAATCGGAGTACAATTGCAAATTTTCGTTATTTTATTATTAATATATGGTCTATAGTTCAGATGTATTTCCATAAAATTGAATTTTCTACGAAATGTGTAGAAATATTAGACCGATCTAAATGCCCGTTGACATGATAATTACAGGTCTCATCACCTATTGATAGAGGCCTCAATCATTGAAATCGGAGCACAATTGCAGATTTTCGTTATTTTATTATTAATTTATAATCTATAGTTCAAGTGATTTTCCATAAAATTGAATTTTCTACGAAATGTGTAGAAATATTCGAGCAATCTTTCGATAGGGGCATCAATCAACCAAATCGGAGTACAATTGGAGATTTTCGTTTTTTTTATTATGAATTCATGGTCTATAGTTCAGGTGATTTTCCATAAAATTGAATTTTCTACGAAATGTGTTGATATAATAGACTGATCTAAATGCCCGTTGGCATGACAATTACAGGTCTCAACACCTATTGATAGAGTCATCAATCATCGAAATCGGAGCACAATTGAAGATTTTCGTTTTTTTATTATGGATTCATGGTCTATAGTTCAGGTGATTTTCCATAAAATTGAATTTTCTACGAAATGTGTAGAAATATTAGACCGATCTAAATGCCCGTTGGCATTATAATTACAGGTCTTATCACCTATTGATAGAAGCATCAATCATCGAAATCGGAGTACAATTGCAGATTTTCGTTTTTTTATTATTAATTTATGGTCTACTCGTATAGTTCAGATGATTTTCCATAAAATTGAATTTTCTACGGAATGTGTAGAAATATTCGACCGATCTAAATGCCCTTTAAGGCATGACAATTACAGGTAACAACACCTATTGATAGAGGCATCAATCATCGAAATCGGAGCACAATTGCAGATTTTCGTTTTTTTATTATGAATTTATGGTCTATAGTGCAGGTGATTTTCCATAAAATTGAATTTTCCACGAAATGTGTAGAAATATTCTAGCGATCTATTGATAGGGGCATCATTCAACCAAATCGGAGCACAATGGCAGATTTTCGTTTTTTTATTATGAATTTATGGTCCAGGTGATTTTCCATAAAATTTAATTTTCTTCGAAATGTGTAGAAATATTCTAACGATCTAAACGCCCGTTAGCATGACAATTACAGGTCTCAACACCTATTGATAGGGTCATCAATCATCGAAATCGGAGCACAATGGCAGATTTTCGTTTTTTATTATCAATTTATAGTCTATAGTTCAGGTGATTTTCCATAAAATATAATTTTCCACGAAATGTGTGGAAATATTTGAGCGATCTAAACGCCTGTTGGCATGACAATTACAGGTCTCAACACCTATTGATAGAGGCATCAATCATCGAAATCGGAGCACAATTGCAGATTTTCGTTTTTTTATTATGAATTCATGGTCAGTTCAGGTGATTTTCCATAAAATTGAATTTTATACGAAATGTGTAAAAATATTCGACCGATCTAAATGTCCGTTGGCATGACAATTACAGGTCTCAAAACCTATTGATAGAGTCATCAATCATCGAAATCGGAGCACAATTGCAGATTTTCGTTTTTTTATTATGAATTTATGGTCTATAGTTCAGGTGATTTTCCATAAAATTGAATTTTCTACGAAATGTGTAGAAATATTAGACCGATCTAAATGCCCGTTAGCATGACAATTACAGGTCTCATCACCTATTGATTAAGTCATCTATCATCGAAATCGGAGCACAATTGCAGATTTTCGTTATTTTATTATGAATTCATGGTCTATAGTTCAGGTGTTTTTCCGTAAAATTGAATTTTCTACGAAATGTGTAGAAATATTTGACCGATATAAATGCCCGTTGACATGACAATTACAGGTCTCAACACCTATTGATAGAGACATCAATCATCGAAATCGGAGCAAAATTGCAGATTTTCGTTATTTTAGTATGAATTCATGGTCTATAGTTCAGGTGTTTTTCCATAAAATTGAATTTTCTACGAAATGTGTAGAAATATTGGACCGATCTAAATGCCCGTTGGCATGACAATTACAGGTCTCAACACCTATTGATAGAGGCATCAATCATCGAAATCGGAGCACAATTGCAGATTTTCGTTTTTTTATTATTAATTTATGGTCTATATTTCAGGTGTTTTCCATAAAATTGAATTTTCTATGAAATGTGTAGAAATATTGAAGCGATCTTTCAATAGGGGCATGAATAAACCAAATCGGAGTACAATTGGAGATTTTCGTTTTTTTATTATGAATTCATGGTCGATAGTTCAGGTGATTTTCCATAAAATTGAATTTTCTACGAAATGTGTAGAAATATTAGACCGATCTAAATGCCCGTTAGCATGACAAATACAAGTCTCAACACCTATTGATAGAGTCATCAATCATCGAAATCGGAGCACAATTGCAGATTTTCGTTATTTTATTATGAATTTATGGTCTATATTTCAGGTGATTTTCCATAAAATTGAATTTTCTACGAAATGTGTAGAAATATTCGAGCGATCTTTTGATAGGGGCATCAATCAACTAAATCGAAGCACAATTGCAGATTTTCGTTATTTTATTATGAATTCATGATCTATAGTTCAGGTGATTTTCCATAAAATTGAATTTTATACGAAATTTGTAGAAATATATGACCGATCTAAATGCCTTTTGGCATGACAATTACAGGTCTCAACACCTATTGATAGAGGCATCAATCATCGAAATCGGAGCACAATTGCAAATTTTCGTTATTTTATTATGAATTCATGGTCTATAGTTCAGGTGTTTTTCCATAAAATAGAATTTATTACGAAATGTGTAGAAATATTAGACCGATCTAAATGCCCGTTGGCATGATAATTACAGGTCTCATCACCTATTGATAGGGGCCTCAATCATTGAAATCGGAGCACAATTGCAGATTTTCGTTATTTTATTATTAATTTATGGTCTATAGTTCAGGTGATTTTCCATAAAATTGAATTTTCTACGAAATGTGTAGAAATATTAGACCGATCTAAATGCCCGTTGGCATTATAATTACAGGTCTTATCACCTATTGATAGAGGCATCAATCATCGAAATCGGAGTACAATTGCAGATTTTCGTTTTTTTATTATTAATTTATGGTGTACTCGTATAGTTCAGATGATTTTCCATAAAATTGAATTTTCTACGAAATGTGTAGAAATATTAGACCGATCTAAATGCCCGTTGGCATGACAATTACAGGTCTCAACACCTATTGATAGAGGCATCAATCATCGAAATCGGAGCACAATTGCAGATTTTAGATCAGGTGATTTTCCATAAAATTGAATTTTTCACGAAATGTGTAGAAATATTCGAGCAATCTTTCGATAGGGGCATCAATCAACCAAATCGGAGTACAATTGCAGATTTTCGTTTTTTATTGTTAATTTAAGGTCTATAGTTCAGGTGATTTTCCATAAAATTGAATTTTCGACGAAATGTGTAGAAATATTTGACCGATCTGAATGCTCGTTGGCATGACAATTACAGGTCTCAACACCTATTCATAAAGGCATCAATCATCGAAATCGGAGCACAATTGCAGATTTTAGATCAGGCGATTTTCCATAAAATTGAATTTTCTACGAAATGTGTAGAAATATTCGAGCAATCTTTCAATAGGGGCATCAATCAACCAAATCAGAGTACAATTGGAGATTTTCGTTTTTTTATTATGAATTCATGGTCTATAGTTCAGGTGATTTTCCATAAAATTGAATTTTCTACGAAATGTGTAGAAATATTTGACCGATCTTAATGCCCGTTGGCATGACAATTACAGGTAACAACACCTATTGATAGAGGCATCAATCATCGAAATCGGAGCAAAATTGCAGATTTTGGTTTTTTTATTATGAATTTATGGTCTATAGTTCAGGTGATTTGCCATAAAATTGAATTTTCTACGAAATGTGTTGAAATATTCTAACAATCTATCGATACGGGCATCAATTAACCAAATCGGAGTACAATTGCAGATTTTCGTTTTTTTATTATGAATTCATGGTCTATAGTTCAGGTGATTTTCCATAAAATTGAATTTTCTACGAAATGTGTAGAAATATTTGGCCGATTTAAATGGCCGTTGGCATGACAATTACAGGTCTCAACACCTATTGATAGAGGCATCAATTATCGAAATCGGAGCACAATTGCAGATATTCGTTTTTATATTATGAATTTATGGTCTATAGTTCAGGTGATTTTCCATAAAATTGAATTTTTCACGAAATGTGTAGAAATATTAGACCGATCTGAATGCTCGTTGGCATGAAAATTACAGGTCTCATCGCCTATTGATAAAGGCATCAATCATCGAAATCGGAGTACAATTGCAGATTTTCTTTATTTTATTATAAATTTATGGTCTATATATAGTTCAGGTGATTTTCCATAAAATTGAATTTCCTACGAAATGTGAAAAATATTCGAGCAATCTTTCGATAGGGGTATGAATAAACCAAATCGGAGTACAATTGGAGATTTTCGTTATTTTATTATGAATTCATGGTCTATAGTTCAGGTGTTTTTCCATAAAATTGAATTTTCTACGAAATGTGTAGAAATATTAGACCGATCTAAATGCCCGTTATCATGACAATTACAGGTCTCATCACCTATTGATAAAGGCATCAATCATCGAAATCGGAGTTCAATTGGAGATTTTCGTTTTTTTATTATGAATTTATGGTCTATAGTTCAGGTGATTTTCCATAAAATTGAATTTTCTATGAAATGTGTAGAAATATTCGAGCAATCTTTCAATAGGGGCATAAATCAACCAAATCGGAGTACAATTGGGGATTTTCGTTATTTTATTATGAATTCATGGTCTATAGTTCAGGTGTTTTTCTATAAAATTGAATTTTCTACGAAATGTGTAGAAATATTATACCGATTTATATGCCCGTTGGCATGACAATTACAGGTCTCAACACCTATTGATAGAGACATTAATCATCGAAATCGGAGCACAATTGCAGATTTTCGTTATTTTATTATGAATTTATGGTCTATAGTTCAGGTGTTTTTCTATAAAATTGAATTTTCTATGAAATGTGTAGAAATATTTGAGCAATCTTTCGATAGGGGCATCAATCAACCAAATCGGAGTACAATTGGAGATTTTCGTTTTTTTATTATGAATTTATGGTCTATACATAGTTCAGGTGATTTTCCATAAAATTGAATTTTCTACGAAATGTGTAGAAATATTAGACCGATCAAAATGCCCGTTGGCACGACAATTACAGGTCTCAACACCTATTGATAGAGACATCAATCATCGAAATCGGAGCACAATTGCAGATTTTCGTTATTTTATTATGAATTCATGGTCTATAGTTCAGGTGTTTTTCCATAAAATTGAATTTTCTACGAAATGTGTAGAAATATTAGACCGATCTAAATGCCCGTTGGCATGACAATTACAGGTCTCATCATCTATTGATTAGGGCATCAATTATCGAAATCGGAGCACAATTGCAGATTTTCGTTTTTTTATTATGAATTTATGGTCTATAGTTCAGGTGATTTTCCATAAAATTGAATTTTCTACGAAATGTGTAGAAATATTTGACCGATTTAAATGCCCGTTGGCATGACAATTACAGGTCTCAACACCTATTGATAGAGGCATCAATCATCGAAATCGGAGAACAATTGCAGATTTTCGTTATTTTATTATGAATTCATGGTCTATAGTTCAGATGTTTTTCCATAAAATTGAATTTTCTACGAAATGTGTAGAAATATTAGACCGATCTAAAAGCCCGTTGGCATAACAATTACAGGTCTCAACACCTATTGATAGAGTCATCAATCATCGAAATCGGAGCACAATTGCAGATTTTCGTTATTTTATTATGAATTTATGGTCTATAGTTCAGGTGTTTTTCCATAAAATAGAATTTTCTACTAAATGTGTAGAAATATTAGACCGATCTAAATGCCCGTTGGCATGACAATTACAGGTCTCATCACCTATTGATAGAGGCATCAATCATCGAAATCAGAGCACAATTGCAGATTTTCGTTTTTTTATTATTAATTCATGGTCTATAGTTCAGGTGATTTTCCATAAAATTGAATTTTCTACGAAATGTGTAGAAATATTAGACCGATTTAAATGCCTGTTGGAATAACAATTACAGGTCTCAACACCTATTGATAGAGACATCAATTATCGAAATCAGAGCACAATTTCAGATTTTCGTTATTTTATTATGAATTCATGGTCTATAGTTCAGGTGATTTTCCATAAAATTGAATTTTCTACGAAATGTGTAGAAATATTAGACCGATTTAAATGCCTGTTGGAATAACAATTACAGGTCTCAACACCTATTGATAGAGACATCAATCATCGAAATCAGAGCACAATTTCAGATTTTCCTTTTTTATTATGAATTTATGGTCTATAGTTCAGGTGATTTTCCATAAAATTGAATTTTCTATGAAATGTGTAGAAATATTCGAGCAATCTTTTGATAGGGGCATCAATCAACCAAATTAGAGTACAATTGGAGATTTTCGTTATTTTATTATGAATTCATGGTCTATAGTTCAGGTGATTTTCCATTATATTGAATTTTCTACGAAATGTGTAGAAATATTAGACCGAAATAAATGCCCGTAGGCATGACAATTACAGGTCTCAACACCTATTGATAGAGACATCAATCATCGAAATCGGAGCACAATTGCAGATTTTTGTTATTTTATTATGAATTTATGGTCTATAGTTCAGGTGATTTTCCATAAATTTGAATTTTCTATGAAATGTGTAGAAATATTTAAGCGACCTTTCATTAGGGGCATCAATCAACCAAATCGGAGTACAATTGGAGATTTTCGTTTTTTTATTATGAATTCATGGTCTATAGTTCAGGTGTTTTTCCATAAAATTGAATTTTCTACGAAATGTGTAGAAATATTAGACCGATCTAAATGCCCGTTGGCATGACAATTACAGGTCTCATCACCTATTGATAGAGGCATCAATCATCGAAATCAGAGCACAATTGCAGATTTTCGTTTTTTTATTATGAATTCATGGTCTATAGTTCAGGTGATTTTCCATAAAATTGAATTTTCTACGAAATGTGTAGAAATATTAGACCGATTTAAATGCCTGTTGGAATAACAATTACAGGTCTCAACACCTATTGATAGAGACATCAATCATCGAAATCAGAGCACAATTTCAGATTTTCGTTTTTTTATTATGAATTCATGGTCTATAGTTCAGGTGATTTTCCATAAAATTGAATTTTCTACGAAATGTGTAGAAATATTAGACCGATTTAAATGCCTGTTGGAATAACAATTACAGGTCTCAACACCTATTGATAGAGACATCAATCATCGAAATCAGAGCACAATTTCAGATTTTCGTTATTTTATTATGAATTCATGGTCTATAGTTCAGGTGTTTTTCCATAAAATTGAATTTTCTACGAAATGTGTAGAAATATTAGACCGATGTAAATGCCCGTTGGCATGACACTTACAGGTCTCATCACCTATTGATAAAGGCATCAATCATCGAAATCAGAGCACAATTGCAGATTTTCGTTTTTTTATTATGAATTCATGGTCTATAGTTCAGGTGATTTTCCATAAAATTGAATTTTCTACGAAATGTGTAGAAATATTAGACCGATTTAAATGCCTGTTGGAATAACAATTACAGGTCTCAACACCTATTGATAGAGACATCAATCATCGAAATCAGAGCACAATTTCAGATTTTCCTTTTTTTATTATGAATTTATGGTCTATAGTTCAGGTGATTTTCCATAAAATTGAATTTTCTATGAAATGTGTAGAAATATTCGAGCAATCTTTTGATAGGGGCATCAATCAACCAAATTAGAGTACAATTGGAGATTTTCGTTATTTTATTATGAATTCATGGTCTATAGTTCAGGTGATTTTCCATTATATTGAATTTTCTACGAAATGTGTAGAAATATTAGACCGAAATAAATGCCCGTAGGCATGACAATTACAGGTCTCAACACCTATTGATAGAGACATCAATCATCGAAATCGGAGCACAATTGCAGATTTTTGTTATTTTATTATGAATTTATGGTCTATAGTTCAGGTGATTTTCCATAAATTTGAATTTTCTATGAAATGTGTAGAAATATTTAAGCGACCTTTCGTTAGGGGCATCAATCAACCAAATCGGAGTACAATTGGAGATTTTCGTTTTTTTATTATGAATTCATGGTCTATAGTTCAGCTGTTTTTCAATAAAATAGAATTTTCTACTAAATGTGTAGAAATATTAGACCGATCTAAATTCCCGTTTGCATGACAATTACAGGTCTCATCACCTATTGATAGAGGCATAAATCATCGAAATCAGAGCACAATTGCAGATTTTCGTTTTTTTATTATGAATTTATGGTCTATAGTTCAGGTGATTTTCCATAAAATTGAATTTTCTACGAAATGTGTAGAAATATTAGACCGATTTAAATGCCTGTTGGAATAACAACTACAGGTCTCAACACCTATTGATAGAGACATCAATCATCGAAATCAGAGCACAATTTCAGATTTTCGTTATTTTATTATGAATTCATGGTCTATAGTTCAGTTGTTTTTCCATAAAATTGAATTTTCTACGAAATGTGTAGAAATATTAGACCGATGTAAATGCCCGTTGGCAGGACACTTACAGGTCTCATCACCTATTGATAGAGGCATCAATCATCGAAATCAGAGCACAATTGGAGATTTTCGTTTTTTTATTATGAATTCATGGTCTATAGTTCAGGTGTTTTTCCATAAAATTGAATTTTCTACGAAATGTGTAGAAATATTAGACCGATCTAAATGCCCGTCGGCATGACAATTACAGGTCTCAACACCTATTGATAGAATCATCAATCATCGAAATCGGAGCACAATTGCAGATTTTATTATGAATTCATGGTCTATAGTTCAGGTGTTTTTCCATAAAATTGAATTTTCTACGAAATGTGTAGAAATATTAGACCGATCTAAATGCCCGTTGGCATAACAATTACAGGTCTCAACACCTATTGATAGAGTCATCAATCATCGAAATCGGAGCACAATTGCAGATTTTCGTTATTTTATTATGAATTTATGGTCTATAGTTCAGGTG